>JAZHYW010046671.1:0-30257 GCA_037355805.1 Ixodes ricinus
TTTTATGTTGACGCAGTTTTTATTTTAATTTTTTACGATAGATTTTGGTGCTGCGCAATGTGCAAAACAAAATTTCTACTTCCTAAAAACCGAGGCGTATATCTTGTTTGTTTGTTTTTTTCTACTGTATAAGATTGAAGTTACACAATCTCCACATTGACTCCTGACTGGTGGAGCATTTTTGGGTTCAACAACAGTAAGTGGTTAAAAATATTTACATTGTACCACATTTGTATATACATGATTTCACTTCAGACGCTCTGTATGTTTTTATAAGAAACGAGATACAAATACTCACAAAAATAAATGAATATGAAGGAGTTCGGCGTATCGTGCACTTCGCCAATAAATTCTTAGCGGAACCAAGTTAACAAAAATTTCTTACAGGGAACATGCTGAATCAATCCATTCGCTTTCACTGCCGACTCGGGCACGGAAAGTAAAAGTCCAGAGATAAATAAGACATCCCTATCATTACCAGTCATAAGAGTATAATAAGAGTGCACAGCACACAGCGGCGAATTACCGAATTCCCAATTTCCGGCTATTATAAAACATGCGAATTGGCATGGCCTACAACACACTGCGGGCGAGCCAATACTAAACGCCTTTGAGAACTTTATTCGGAATCTGGCAAGATTCAGCACGTTTCTAAACATTCCTCGAAATACATTCGATCAGAAAGAAAGTATGGCCTAGAAAAAGCGGCTAAAGAACTATAGACAGTGGATACAAAAGTAGATACATTTTCTTTCCTAATATCTATTGCACATCTATGCACTATTTTATATAGAAAGTTTGTAGAAAGTGGATAAATACTTTTGCAAAAGGGCCGTGATACACATTTTCTGGAAATAAGGGAAACAAATGTTTCGAGTGCAAGCTGCACCGCTCAATTAATAAGCACTTTCTTTTTCTGATTTGGCAGCCTCCTCCGTTAATACACTATTAACAGCTGAATTCGTCTAGCACCTTTACAGCAAGTGAAGAGTGTAACCAAACTTTGTCCAAGTTCCGGTTAAGAAATCGAACATGCCAACAGAAGCGTATTCTGCAAAACATTTTTAAAAACCGTTTGTGGCACTCTGAGCAATGCTAAAACTTCCCAGACCGGAAAGTGTGTAATACATGACAGCACAGACTCCTCAAACATGCGCCACACTTTCTATTACGGCAAGAAAGCGATTTTCTAGTTGCAGAATTAAATTAAAGGCAGCCTGGGATGGTATATTGGATTCCCGAAGAGTTTTCCAGGCACGTGATATGCTTTAAGCGCACGAGAACGTAGTGCTGAGGCCTGGTCAAGCTGTCAGACTCTTCCCTCAGCGGCTGAGAGCAGCCACAGCTGTGGGTTGTCAGTTCAAGGAAATGCTTGAGTCAATACAAGAACGACATCATAGCTAAACCTGATGTCTGATATCAGCTCAGAAATATCCTCTAGTGGCGGGACGTTATCAATTGGAAGACGTTCCACACTGCCTGCAATTGAACTTTCATGATGCCAAAATATTGGCAACTTACTGAGGAGGTCAGCCTTGTCATCCTCTACGTTTCCATTGTTCGACAGTTTGAACAGTTTCTTTATCCCTATGTGTTTTAGTCCTGAAGTGAACTGATACACTTTTGGGTTTGTACTGCAGCCCAGCAATGTGTCATATAGCTCCAAAAATGTTCTCAAATGGGCCTTGCTGCAGGCGTCGTGTAAATAAGAACTTAAAGTCATGGCTGTTTGAAAGCTCCTCCCAGAGCATGAGGGCACTGTAGTAACTTGCCACCCTATGATGGTCTGTGGCTGCATCCTACTTTGGAACTTCCACGCTGAAAGCCATCAGAGTTGCAGGTGAAGGAAATCGAGTACCTCAGATTCTCCTTTCAGAATGGCATGACGCAACTTCTGCCCTGTCTTCTTGAATTGTGAGCTATTTAGAAAGCTGTCCATTCTATCGCAGAAATAGGTAATGAGTGCCATGGCTTCCGCACAGGTAATGACTGCCGTGGCTGCCTCAGGAAGTTCCTTGGCGTAAGCAAGGAATAGGATTACAAGAAAGAGTGAGGCACTCAGTACCTGTTCGGCACGCTTTACTTTCATGTTACTGAAAGGGTTTTTGAAAAATGTGTCTCTCAGTAAGTTTCGGAGTCAATTGCAACCTCATCTCATGGGTAGAACGATAAATCTTAACAATATGGGACCACTCAACGACCTCATTTCTAATGCAAAATTTGCGTGCTTGGCGATTGTTCCTGGTTGTTTTGATGAGGTGCGCAACATCAAAGATAAAGTAAACATATTCGTTGTCAACTTCAAAAAACGGCTTCACCACAGACACACCAAGTTGGTTGGCCAAGCTTACGTTTGAAGCCCCCTGATCACAGACCAAAGCCTTTACTGTGAAGCCAACAGTCTTAAGCGCTTGCAATGTGAGAAATGAGAGACTTCGGACAACCGAAAACGGTGTTGAAGTGTGCACAACAGTGTATGCAAGTGGCTGAACTCACCTCCTGGAAATCCTAAAGAGCACAACAACCAAGGATCTATCTGCAACACCGTTCAACACCGTCATCTGTAAATTCATGGACAACGTCGTTCGCAGAGTCATAAGTCAAGTCCCTTTTCAAAGAAATCTCATCGAAAATCAAGGTGCACACACGATTGCAGCCCGACGGAAACAACAGCGCGAGAAGCTCAAGCCACTCGGCTCCACTAGCTCACGCCGAGCATGCGAGCACGCGGGCAGTCATGCGTCACCTTGTTTGATGCAAAGCCGACCGAACCGAACACGCTGCAGCAGAAAGCACAAACGGACGGCACGCACGGCACGGACGAACGACGCACGGACGAGCAGAGGCCATGCAGAATGATGCTGAGGCGACGGCGTGCACGCGCAAGCAGGCACACGGCAGGCCGTGACAGGCGCCATTCCTCACGTGGTTTTTGTGAAGTATTCGATTAAAACGATTTAGTCGTTTTAAGTACTTTAAATAATTCTAAAGCAAAACAATTTCAAAAAGGAATACTTCTTATAGAAAGAGTTCTAACTAATTTTAACCAGATTACAGAAAAGCGCCACGTAGCGGAGGGCATTAAACGCACTATCTGGGCCGTGAATCGGCTTCTGTGTACTCTCTTAACGTTTACTATATTACTCTATGGTGCGGCGGTGCTCGGGCCTGGCCGCAAAGCCCGCCCGGACAGACTCGGGAGAGGGTGCACGGCCGAGCTCAGCGCGGCGCGCCCATTTCACGACATCGCGCGCTCGACCGTCCGCCGGCGAAACGTGGCCGTCCACGCATTACGCCGCAGACGAGCTGAGGGAGCGGAAGAATGACATTCATACTTTCGCATTCACAACTCATAAGAAGTGCTTAGGTGTCCTCAGAAGTTTTGTTACTGCGTTCAGCCGGTGATAATTCACGCAGAACCTCAGGGTTCCGTCTTTCTTCTTCATCAGGACTACTGGGGAAGCCCATGTACTCTTTGAGGCCTGGATGATGTCGTCATCAAGCGTTTCCTGACCTTGCTCCTGGATCACTTCCCTTTTTTCCCAGACATTCGGTAGGGTTGCTACATGTAGGAAGGGAGTCGTCATCAGTAACTATTCGATGCTTCGGAACCTTCGTCTGGCGTACCTCTGATATCGTGGTGAAACACTCATTAAACTCGGTGAGGAGGTCAGTCAGGTGTCGTCGGTGGGGAAGGGGAAGGGTTGGGTCAATGTCGAGCTCTGAGGATGACGCTGTCTCGCTTTGCGACGAAGGAAGGTCTTCAGAGATTTCGGCTGTTGCGGCTGGGTCCTGGAGTTCCTCGATGTGTCCCATGGTGGTGCCTTTTGTGAGGTGCTGAGCCTCTTGTCGGAAATTTGTTACAACGACAGGGGTGCGTTCGTTCTGGAGCTTCGTTACGCCTCTTGCGAAACCCGATTCGTCTGCCTAAGAGCACTCAATTGAACATAACCTTTCAGCAGGGCTTCTCCGCAGATAGCTGTTTCCGTCCCGTCGAGCACAAGCACGTTCGAGCGCGGTGGCAAGTTCACGTGCTTAAACAGTACACGCACTTTGGCTGAGGCAGCACCTCCTAGAAGAGAAGACCGTAGCGCTTCGAGTGGTTACGTCACAATGTCGGAGAAGGAAGCCCATGGCGCAACTACGTGAAACACTATCATGGTGTCGACGTGAAAAAAAAATGTTTCTTGTCGAGCGGCGCGGTGGTGTTCGTGCGCGTTTATCCGACATTATTATGCGTCTTAAAAGCGCAGTCTTGCACAATTTATTATATATTTAATATAAACGTAATATACAACGCGTTACCAAGGTTGAAAGTACCAAATTTATATTTATGATTATCCCCGCAACCGCGGGACCAGTACAGATCCCGCAGTTCCCCAGACCTCTCGAAAAGAACCGGCTCCAGTGCGACATTTTCTTACTTCATACGGGCTCTGAGTCTGGTAAATTTACGTTGTGTATGAGCTGCTGGCTGTCTGAAAAGCAACGTTGAGACATTTCAGAAGTGAAGGGGAAGGAAAGGGGAACCAAAAAATTCACTCATCGCCGCAGGGAGCGCACACGAGCGAGACATTGGTCGGCAACGTTAAGCCTTTCGTCCCACACTGCTGCCGCTGCTCTTGTGTGTGGTTCTTTTGGTACTTCTTTCCTACTTCTCGTCGTTTTTCTGTCGTCACCGCAATCTCAAGAAGTTTTTTTTTTTTTTTTTGTGTGTTTGCTTGATACTACGGCATTTATGTGGTTTCGCGGATCAAGTCCTGCCACGTTTTGAGTGAGATGTGTGGCAACTAGCAAACGATGACACTGGTTGATTTTTGAAAGACCGCTCTCTCGACAGAGAGATACTCCTTGGAATTCGTGCTCAAATGTTTTCGTGGCGGATAATTTGGGACGTATAGATACGGTCGACAGGTGAGAAACAACTTATTTACGGGCTTTCTTATTCATGTATGAAGCGAATAAAGTGTTACAGTCTTTTTTTATGTGATAAACTGGAATTTTGTTCTTCGTCGTTATTCGTGTGCAGTGGCGTCGACATTTGTAGATATGCATGATAACATTCTAGTTTTCACTGGAAGGTAACTAACAAGTTTCTGGCCGGTTCGATCTTCAGTGCTCCTATATTTGGTGGGTGCTCTGCTCGCTTTCTGAAGCGACCACCAAGCGTGTCTTGATCTCTGAAGATAGAACGCTGGGCCGTGAATCTGGAAACATTGAAACGGTGTAAATGTTGTTTAAGCATATGTCAGAATCTTCTCACCGGCACTAATAAAACGTTAAAAAACAACCCTTTCGCTGTTTTATCAAAAGACTATACACCATTCCCATGTTTACAAAATCACAGCCCTGCGTAGGAACATCACAGCCTAGTACGCGCATGCTCATTGCTTCAGAAAGCGAGCAAAACACGCGCCACACGCACGAACTCTGAAAATGGCACTGACCAGAAGCCCATTCCTGGAACGGTCTACACCACCGGCCTGGTGCAGCGACATTACGTGCACTACGTAAGGCCATAGAATCAAAGCTATGTAGAATTACCATATTCTCGGTTCTCACGGGATCACTATTCATGCCCGTTTTGGTTCATGCAACAAATGCAAATAATTGGGCGTTTCGACACAAATATCGGACGTCCTAATCAATTCAGAGGATTATTTTTTTCAACGCAAAAATAAGCTATGTATTGCCGAACGCTCTTTCCCCCACCAGCCAATGTAGCGCCAGCGGCCCGAACCAAGTGACGAAGTTTCAGCACTAAGCCTTGTCTTATTTAAAAACTATCATTTTTTTTAATTTTTGTTTGGAAAATGGTGGCCGACGGAGCTCTCGCATTGCCGTATGGCGCCCCTTAACAAAAATCGACGAAAATGGGCCCTATGTTTTCATTGAAATTTTCCAAAACTCACTTACAAGTTTTGATTAAGATAAATGTTATTTCTTAAACGTTGGCATATGGTTCAAACTATTATCAAAACATTTGTGCGGAGAAGCGTTCAAATATGCAGTTTATTTTGCGCCGAAAAAGAAATGGGGGAGGAGGGGGTGTTATTCGCTGTAGATGACAACACGAAGCATGGCCTACGCTAAAATATGTCACAACTAATTACATTTTTTTTGTTATTTCTCAAGCATAAAATTTCCGAATTCGATGCGAAACGAACGATACAAGGAAGGGAAGCCAAACCAGAGCTGTGAGATAAAATCCCTGAATACAATTCACGCTTGGTGTTTCCTAGAAGTATCGACAACTACTATTGGCGAACGCGAGAGTCATCTACCACAAAACCACAAGCAAGAGCCGTACCTGAATTTTCTTTAGGGTCCGTTTTATAGCCACTCTTTTTAGTGATGTGCCGCCATTTGCTTCCAAGTGTCGCAAGAGACAGGAGCTCGTGCATTGGTATATTTGATGGTTTGATCAAATACTTTACTAGGAGGAATACATTCCACTCCTCTCAAATACAATAGCCTCGGCGTGGACAGGTTTTCTGGGCTTGGCAAGAGCCATCTATCATCGGGGAGGTCTCGGCTATCAGGCGGTAAATGATAATGATGATGATGGTGGTGGTTCTACATAGCGAATTCATTGTTGTGGAAATGCTCCAGACACGTGCCGCGCGCCGCTTCTATACTCTGTTTCACCTCATGATGGCAGGAAAGGCTACAAGCGCGATCCCCTCGCTCTAGAGCACATCTCGGCGGCACAAGCTCCCGTGCGTTAAGAGCAGCTCCAAACGCTATGAGCTCGCGTTTCTAGCCTTCTCTGCGGTACAACATAAGGTGAGACGCAGTATAGGAAGAATGTTGCGTCTAAAATCTAGCTCAGTGCTGCGCCAATAGACCTTTTGCTAAATTACCCAAGCATCAAGGAGAATGATGGGAATCGATGGACACGCGCCACGCGCGCTCGCCTTCCCCGTATGAAAGATTCGAAGTAAAACACCAAAATAAAGCGTTGACAAGCGCGCGTGCAAATGCCATTTGTTTTAGACATTTGCTTCGGAAAAGCTACTACTGCTAACGCCAGCACGTGCAGCGCGTGTACTACGCTCGGAGCATGCTCCCTGGCGCTTGGGAATTTAGGTCCATCGATTCCCATCATTCTCCTTGATGCTTGGGTAATTTAGCAAAAGGTCTATTACTTTGCTGCGCTGTGCCGCCATGATCTTCCCAAGGTTGCACGTTGCACGTGCCTCGTGCATCGACGTGCCTTGCGCTACTTTTGAAACATGAAGAGGCTTTAGGTGGAATCATCGTGGGTGGAATCAAAGACGACACCGCCGCGGCCGCCGGAAACATCCACGTGCAGATGCGCGTTAACTGACGCGGACCTCCCTTCCGTCAGGGCTGGATTCGGCGCTGTAGGCGTTCTGTCTAATGCAGATGAGCGGAGTGGAATGTATTCCCTATACTCTGTTTCACCTTATGATGTACCACAGGAAAGGCTACAAGCGCGAGCTCCTTGCTCTAGGGCACATCTCGGTGGCCCAAGCTCTCGTGACTTAAGAGCGGCTGCCAACGCTATGAGCTCGCGCTTCTTGCCTTCGCTGCGGTACAACATAAGGTGAAAACGAAGTATAGTAAAGTATTTGGTTTGATGCCGCTTACAAGACAAACAAGCACATCAGCAGGCATTACTCAGGGCATGTGACTCTTTGGTGTGATCTGGGGATTTGCAGAGCGCGAGGTTACGTGGCACGTTCTTACCGCTGGATTGGCTGCTTTAGAGCCACTAAATGAGCTACGCTTTGTGTATCGGCACTCTGTTCCCCGATATTGTTGTGGGCGCCGCCATCTTGGTGCGTGCGCAGAGCAGACGCAACTGCCGATCGTCATGCTTCAAAAGTGCGACTTCCTCAACATTACATTCGGTGTTAGAAAGCTCACGTAAAATTGCTTTGCTCTGTCGCGAACTGTATAAACATTTGTGGAGGACAGAAAAGCGTTTCTTCTCATTTCAGATAAAGATTCAGGTAACTGGCAATTATTAGTTTAAGCCATTAAGATGGGTAAGTGTTTACTGTAAAGCGTAGCTTATTCAGTAACACTATGGCTGCATAGGCTGTGGCATCCGCCGTGATCACTCTAAAACTGAAAGTGAATGTTCGTCGCACGGCGGCGGAGGCACAGCACGTTGCCATGACTACACCACGTCGTACATGTGTCGCCTCTAATTGTTCCTATTTTTTGTGTGGTACAGCAGACAGAAATCGTACATAGACAAAACAAAATAGTTCTTAGTTGTTTATACAGCAGGAGTTTAGTCTGCCGGAACATGGACATTGTTACTCACTGTAGATGAGCAATTTAGCCAGTGCAGTACGACTGCTAGCTTGGGGTTTAAAGTACACTCCACAGTAGTGATGCATGACCGCACGCCGGTACGATGCTCATCCAGATCGAAACGGGTAGGGATGGGGATTTAACCCAGGATCCTTGATTCTGCAGCGCGAGCTTTCGCTCCATGTGCTTCGAGCTGGTGGGCGCCAGCCCACTCGGCCACTGATCCCCCTTATATGAACCATTCTCCGGCATGCAAAACGGCATAACAGATTTCGGCGGTGTTAAGCAAAGAACCCGTGCCGCAAGTCCAAGTCCGTGCAAGCTGGTAAAAACAGCAACAAGAAATAATCTGGCTTGAGGTATTTTGTGCTGGTGTCGCCATCTTGTTGAACCCATTGAAAATAAATATAGCCAAAACTGCTCTGCCAAGTTTATTTATAGAAATGCGTAAATACCGAGACATTTCATTCTTTCCGTCAGTGTATTCAAATTAAGAAAGGCGATATCTCTAGTGCGTACTACCATTTCGGTTTCTCGTATTTATCTTCTAAGTAATTTTAATATAAAAACTGCCTCAAAATGCGTTCCTCAAAACCGTCAAAACGGTCATATTTCTTAATTTTAGTAAAGTCGCCAGCGCTCTCAGAAAAAAAAATCTGAGGATTTAACGCCCTTCACTACATCTTCATTATGAACTTTAAAAATAATCAATACTCTGGTGCATTCCTGAAACTCAGGTTTGTGTGGCCAAATTTGCCCATTGAGTGACGTGCGGGTGAATCCCCTATCACCTGCAACTTTCAACGCATATCTGATCTCACCAGCACTTTTAATAAATCACTTTTACAACTCACCATTGTGGACTGGAATGACCTTTCGAATTATATATTGTAAATAACTGACCCAGAGGTTTCTGGAAATTCAATCATTCCTCATTTTGTTGGACGCAATTAAATTTTGTCGTGTCCCATTCTCGTGTGACACATGAGTATGTATCCTATTTCTAGATTTGTTCTCGTCGCCTATAAAATGAAAATAACAGGAGGGGGGGGGATGAAAGGAGCAAAAGGTAAAATGCATTTTGAACTTGCATCGTTTACTGTTTTTTTTTATATTTTACTTGCGGGTGTGCGAATTTTTCTTGTTGTTTACTGTATGTTTTTTATTTGTGTAATAACTTCACTGTCAAACCCTCTTCTTATTAATTGCCTTTGCAAAAGGACCTTTAAGGAAAAAATAGGTAAAATGAAATTAAATTAAAAGTTAACGCACTATCAACACACATGCCAAGATATTTCGCAAGTGATGCACAAGTGACACAAGTGGTACAAGGTTAAAGAACGCATTCCAGAACAACTTGAATGTAAACGAAATGATGTGCGACTGAACAAATGCCGCAGTTGCACCAAGAAGCCTTGACTTGTCTGCGACGGGGTCAATTGACGTCCCTATCACCAGAGCAGACGACATCCATTACGGTTCGACCCTGTCCCCGTCGGGCATATGCACTCGTAAAAACCAAACACCCCGAAAGAAATCAGAAGAAACAAAAGCGCGAACAAATATTGGAACAGATCGAACAACAATTAATAAAAACATAACATAAACGTAGCAGCGCATGATGCATATATATGTATATATATATATATATATATATATAGCAGCACAGACTTCGAATAACACGTCTTTCTTTTGTTTATTCTTCGTGAGTTGCGACGGGACACCGGCACACAACGTGGCAGATGGATGGTGTAGCCCGCACGTCTGCGACTCCAATATAAACAGTCGGGTCCCCATACATGAGAATTCTTTTCGCCGCTGGACGTTGACAATGTCTCCCTCGGTGTTCGCGATCTTCTCGTCTTTTGTTCTGACGGACGCGTTCAATTCGAGTTCCCAGCCAATGAGATGGTGCGGGGCGCCGATGAGTAAGTTCAATCGTCTCGTGTTTTATACCGTAAAAGCAGAGCTGCAAAGGAAGTATACTCTGAAAGGTTTCAGTAATGGGTTGCAAGTCCTGTAACGTTATTCGCACTGTTTTAGAAACTGGCGCAAATTTTTGTCGTGCCGAGCTGCGTGTTACAACGTTTTGGATTTCGTCATCGCTTTATCGTAAAGAGACGGAGGACAATTTTTATATATTTCTCTATGTACTTTTAATTCATGGCGTTATTAAACCAGGAAACAGGCGAGTTTTTTTTTTTCTTTTATCTACACGCAAGGTTGGTTGCAAGAAAAAAATAGAAAAGTATGTAGCGATCCCCTTTTCAAACCGAAGCTAGAGCATACGGCCAAGTAACCTATTGCCTTAAGACTGCGAGTTGGGCTAGTTGGTTCTGTCTCAAAATAGGGACATACGCCAAAAATATACCGACAAGAATATCACTGGCACACAAGACAAGGTAGGGTGTAGCTGCTAATTAAAATTTATTAGAATGCAATACATATTAAAATTTTTAAAACTTCACACCTGCTCAAAAAGGATACACCTAGATTAAAAGCCCTGAGAAGCCAGACGACACTGGTGAATGACTAAAGTTTGGCTGATAAAGGCCTGTTTCTTATCGGAAAAAACGTGAACAAGGAGCGCTGACCGACAGTTGATCTATGCGATTTAATTAACGATCATAAAGGCTTGTGTATTTCACGCTCTAGTTTTGTTTTAAAGCTCCTTACAACCTTAGTTTCATGAAAATGTGGGTGTCGTTAGCATCTATCACCAGTGTCGATCGGCTTCTTCGGGTTTTTAATTTAGGTAAATCCTCTTTGCGTATGTGCAGTTTTACAATATTCCCAAGTCCATGTTCTTGCAGAACATGGAGACCGCTAATCGCTACAAGCAACAGATGGGAACCTGAAGATGACGGAACACGTTTTACCTAAAAGATGCAACGTGTGTAGGAACAAAGAGCATGACGTTTCACGACGAAATAGTGTCGTCGAAATACGAACCTTTCTGACACCTGCATCTAGATAAATCCTTTTGAAGCAGTTATGAGATATGAGTGTATGTACTTTCGACATTGTTATTTAGAGATAATTGCGTCATGCAAAGCAGCGGAATTAGCAAACATTTTGCAGGTAACGACACAGCAGAAAGTGAGAGCTTTACGATTGTATAATTTCTAAATACGAAAGACACCTTGAAAACAAGATGACAGAGGTTTCTGCGCACAGGCGGCAAGCATGTTCAAAGCATGTTTGCTTATACATGCTTCAAATTTCTCTGCAGACAGTTTATGTATGCCAAATGTGGCCATGCAAGAAAGAAGCACGCCTCAGACAGAGTCTGCAGACTACATTTTGTATGCTGCATTAGCAGCGTGGCCGCGGCTTTGGTCTGCAGTTGCCCAAGTTTTCAGGATAGTGATTATATTTGCAATTCATCTATGATTTAAAACATTTATCTTCAGTCAGCTGCGGTTTCCTACTTCGTCGCAACAGAACCTCTTATACGCACTTTGCTTTGACTATTCTGTTTACGTGGCTGTGATTGCTATTGCTGCACACTTCAAAAGTGAATATTTGAGAGTCGTTCAGAGTGCGGTATATGTTAATCCATAATGGCATATTTTATTGACACTTCATCAGCTTCTTAAAAGTATCGAACCAGTAAATGAATTATCGCAGTCATAATATTACTAGAAGAATGCACCTTGGATAACATGCGAGCCAACAATTAAAATTATACATCAAATTTAATCGAACTAATGACGTTTTATCTTGATTTTAAATACAAAAACTACCCAAATGCCAGTCACAAATGAGGGCCCAATGTTTGTACTTATATATGTGTTCGTCAGAGTCGGGTTGTTTATGTGGCAACTTGCGCCTTGTTCGACTTCCCCACCTCCGGAAATAATACTATCGAACGAAACCTAAACAAAATCTATCGGAATACTCACACACGATTTACGAAGAGTCAACTCGTTTCGAGCAAGCCATCTCTTGACTAAGCAAATCAGCACTTGGGACATCCTGTACGATGTGCGCCATGTCAAAAAGAGTCAAATATTCTACCAGGACCATTTAAATTTTAGTCACGGCATAAATAGCACGCCCAAATAATAAAACATGATCAGGAGTGATTTTCAACCTGCTTTAATCCGGACTCTGTGTGCTCTTGAATCAGTTGTTGGTGTGCTATCGAAACATCGGTACAAGTGACAAACACAACAAAAGTGTCCCGAGCGATTGTGGAAAAACGCCTTATTAGTAAGTTATTTACCAATGAAGAGTCCAAGTCATCAAAAATTATCTATAGGCGCGAATGCACATAGAGCAGTGGAAATATTGTGGGGTTAGGAATTTGCACATTGAAGTACACTTATTCGAAGCAGGACAGCCACGCTTGAAGCCAAAGCTCGCGCTAGTGGAACCCATGGATACTGGGTTCATTCCCCAACACTGCCCGTTTTCATCTGGATGCTCGTATGCACAGTTGCGTTCGACAGCATTTGAGTGCGTTTGACTTCGTTGCGTCGAGAAACAAGTTACGTCAAGAAACAAAAATGCGAGTCACCGGTACATCTGTGCTTCGTATGAAGCGTGGAATCCAATGGACTTTTCTGGAAACGCCAGCGCCACCAGTGAGGGCTCCGGGGCAATATGGAAGCTGTGAGGTGTCGCCCAGCCAACTCGAGTCTAGCCTAGTAGAGATTGTGCATGCTAGGTGGCACACGCTACCGCCCGAACTGCAGCACCCTCTTGATCGATTCATGCATCCAGGCAAGCTAACGGTCTTCGAACGTTGCTGGAATGCGCTGCGTTGTTTTTGTTTGTTTTTACTGGCGAAGAAAAATAAAATGTGCCAACTATCTTAACTAACTCCCTAGCAAAAATTTAAAAAAACACGTTTGACGCGTGAGTGATATCTCGCTCTTTCGGCGCGTGGCCCAAGCGCGGTGGCCCATGCAAAAAAGAACGATGGCCCATTCAAAAAAGAACGATGGCCCAGGCCAAACAAGGGCAGTGGACAGAAGTGCAGTGATTGAGGGTTTCTCACCTCCTGTGAGCAAGGCAGCGCAGCACAGGCAGCACAGGGCGCTGCAAAGATTGCCGTCTGCCGTACACAGGATGCAACATGAACGAAGGCAACTTGGTTCTCACAGGCGGTACGGCGGTAGCAGCAGACGACTGAGCAGCGACCCTCACTGTTCCCCTAATGCCTCACGCACTCCGCTTGAGAACGTGCGCTACCTTTCAGAAAGGTATAAGGTTTAAAAGCGCAAACAGACAGGGACAATAAAAAATAACACAAACGACAGGGACAAGGCGCTTTAAGTTTTAATGAGACATATTCCCAGAAAGGTCTATTCAAGAAATCATCTTGGCACGCGACATAAGAAGCCAGGATTTCTTGGTTTCTCGCAGACGCAACGCAGTCCAACGCAAACGCAGCTGTGCGCAGGGACCTTGTGTGCGTAGGGGCCTTGAGAATCGTACCGGCATGCGGTCGTTTACCACTACTGCGTGATGCACATTAAAGACGCCAGGCTAGCAGCAGTACTGCACTGGCTATTTGTTTTTTATCTACAGCGTAAACCAGCGTCGTCATACTTAAAAACGACTGACCTTCAGCTGTCTAAGCAAAAACGCTACCGAATTCACGGCGCACAATTAGCACACACACAGCTCATAATTAGTACACAAAATACAAAATTGAGTTGCGTGTTCAGCGCGGTGTATATGTTGTGTTTCGTGCGTGTTATATTTGTCAGCTCTGTGTGTGCTAATTGTGCGCCGTGAAGTCGGTAACATCTTCAACCAACTCGCCCAAGCTGTAGTTTTGGCAATAACGCCTAATTTGGCTTTGGTTTTAATATCGTCCACTTACAATGTTCAGCCGCCAACAGCTGCTCACGAAAAAGACAGTATACAGGTATCTAAGCGGACTGTTATCTCTCGTCGATCATACATACACGCTGAATCACGTCTTCTAGAATTTTGCCTTTTCCTCACCTTGAAGCATATTGACCGATTTTTTGGAGAGGAAAAACTGACAAACAATAAGGAAGTCAAAGAATATGTTGAAAATTCTGTAACCTCCACGGAATGAAAAAATGTTTTGAATTACAGTGTCAATGCATTGTTGCCAGTTGGGAGCCGTGTCTCTTCGTCCGTTCATGTTCTCTCCCCATTGTAGGAAACACACTGTCAATTCATTGCCAAGAAAAAAAAATGACTTGAAAAGGGATGTGATCTACATTTCTGAGACGCATTTATGTGTGTTGTTTTTTTCTATTCGTTATATTCTAATTTAAATAACAACTACCTTCGCAGATCCCGTCGACACAGCCAGGGCTTCGAGATTCGCCGCCACCGCCTTTTATAAGTGCAAGGACAGCATTATCAGGATGAACATCAAGCCCGGACTGATAAAGGTAGGCTGAGACCTATTCGTCTACTACCTCAACTAAAAATTTACCTGCCCAAAAGAAAAAAAAAAGTATGGTTCGATTAAAAATATATATTTTTCACGGAACACAGGTCGAAAAATACAATCAACGAAAATAATTTCCAAAATTTTATTAAACCACAATATTACAGCATGTGCAACGGATCAGAATAACTATAACGTAGTTGGAATATACGGCGTGCAAGTTCGTCGGTCTTTGCGCAACTCCTGCGATTGCTTAGCCCCCCCCCCCCCTCCTACCCTCCCCCGGTCTTAACCAATGACGGCGCGCGATTGACATGACCCGTCATCGCGCCTTTTCTGAACGTCCCCTATGGTGCCCATTAATTGGCGTTCCGCTCTTTGCGTTCCAATGCTCGAAAGATGCATTTGTGAACACTTGCCCGCCGTATACACCTCGTTGACGTAAACGTTGTTGTGAAAGATTACAACACACCCGTACTACGATTACGATAGCGGCGCGTGCCCCTGGCTCACGTCGACCAAAGCACGCTCGCGCACCGACCGGCGGCTCGTGCGGGAGCTTTGAAGAACTGGGCTCTCGAGGCAAGCCCTTGTACAAGGCTGGGTGTCCGTGTCTACGTGTGGGTGACTCTTCAGCGAGGCGAGCCACCACGCCGAGAGACCCGCCACGAACTGCCTCGGCATTGGCTGGCCAGTATGGCACACGAACTTCTTCCACGATGTGGCTGCCAAGGACCACGTAGGCCCCTCTGATTGGACAAGCCAGTGGACGTCGAGAGGGCGAGGCGGAGATATAAAGGAAGGACACCCGTGAAGTTGTTGTTGTACGAACACTGAAACGATGTTGTAATTAATGTAAATATAGAGTGTTCTGTTTCGCTGAGCTCGTCGCCTACCGGCTCCCTCTGTCCTATCTCCTACCCGGCACAAGGTAGCGTCGCCCGGGCTGGGAGCCTTCGTCAGAATCCTCAATCACGACAACGTGTACTTCGACTGCGACGTACTACAGTGCTTCGATGACCTTACAGCGCAGAAACACCTATTTGAACACTGGGGATATTGCCACTTGTCACACACCTCTTTTAGAGCGTGTCGAAGAGGCTCGACTCGCGAATTCCTGAACATAACTCGGTCTCAGTACGGAGAGATGAATGTTCCGTTGGCGCTGAAAAGAATGATTGGTCGACGAGCTATATAGTTTCAATCGTCACTGGGATCTTAAGAAAGGCCCGGCGTATCAAGTTCACGTTTCCTGCTTGGTGTCCCTCCCCGTTGTTATCGGCAACAATGACGCAATTTACTTGGTTTTGGAGGGATAATTTGATGGGACGAATGAAGAAATCTGAACATGCTTTTGCTAAGCTGTCGCTAACTATTTAAAAGGTGATCTGTTCCGAGACATTCAGCACGAGATGCTGTTGCGCTACTCCCCAGCGCAAATCGCATTTTCGAGATATAAAACCTTCAGCGCCTCTTCATTCGCTTTCCCAGAACGAAATGGCAGGCCGCCCCGCGTGCCGTTCGGGAAAGCAGACGCGCGGGTTTTTCGCATGAAAAGCTCGTACATTTGCGGGACTATACGGTAAACCCTTCTGAACTTTTTCTTTTTCCAGGAGTAAGTGTTAAACTGCATATTTCAAAGTTTTGTACATCTTCCCTTTTGTTTTGATAAATATATACTCGATATTTCGCCGGCGTGTTTGCATATACATATCGAGTATTACTCTGCTTCCCAAACTTAGCTACTCTGCGGCATGCCAAGTATATAAAGCATCGCCGCCTTACGTTTTAGAAACAACACGTCAGTTCTTCCGCCAGCACGCAGCTATGATACTCGAGCGTGTCCTTCAACCGATTTATGGTGCTTTCTAACCGCAAAAATAAACTATGTTTCTCCGAACGCTCATTCTCCGCCCAAATGTACTCCTAGCGGTCTGAATTAGATGCCAAAGTTTTAGAACTAACCGTCAACTTATTAAAAAATTATAAACAATTTTTAAATATTTCTTTAAAAACAAATGGATGAATTACCGGCCGTTGAGGCCGTTCAGCTTCACGTATTTGTGGGCTTCGTCGACCGCCATTTTCAGACTCAAAGTAAGGTAACGGTTACGTCTGAAACATTTGCATCTGGTCCAGGAAGCTAGCGCTGTGTATGGGCCGAGGCTGAGCATTCGGCAATGCGTAGTTTATTTGATCTGCGAAAAAACCACTGTACACATTTTTAAGGCACACGCCGTACTTAAATACTAAAGGAACATCATGCTGATTTATTGCTACCTGCAGGAATATAGAAGAATTTGCGCGCTTGTTCGGCTCTGCTACGCTTATGCTGAGGAATTCAAGAAGGTGAGTGCAGATTTTCGTCTTTTTTTCGTCAATATCAACTTACACACATTAGGTGAGCTTCCACTTTTAAATATAATATTAATAACAATATTAATAAATCATTTTGTTTCCATTCATTAATGGCAAAGACCGAGGGAAAAAGCTACCCACAGGCAGCTTGACGAGCCTTCGGTCCCCTTACAGTGGCAGCAATGAAAATAATACAAACATCTTAGAGAAAGCATGTTACAAAATTAAAAGATTCAGAGATTTCTAAAACATGAACTTATTTCCTTTACGTGGTAAACAAACAATATCAGAAACAGAACGAAAACACTTCAAAGACAGCTTTGTTAAAAAATATAAATATTGTAAAAGTTCCTAAAAACATGTATCATTGTGCAATTTCGACCGCAAACATGCTACATCAAGCATCAAAAAAGCAAGTACACAAAAATATAAAATATTCCCTCCTTGAAATACACAAAATATTTCTTTCATGTTGAAAGATGTAAATACCATCTTAGCAAGCAGAACCTTATAAAACTACAAGTGCATTGACCTTAAGTTGTATAATGTAGTATTAATCAAATCAATTTGTTATCAATATGATTGTTCAGAGTTTTGGAAAGCAAGTATATCAGCATTTGGGTTTTGTAATTAGTTCTACATGTATCCACCTTCCAGTATCCCTTATGACAGGTTCAGTAAGCGGGATCGTTTCTAGTTAATGAAGCCAGTGATTCTAGATTGTGCGTTTTACGTTTTAATTCTGATCGAAAGCCTCTGACTTAACTTATAGGTATACAAATCAAAAATGTTTATAATTGAAAGTCTCTCAAAAACGGCGAAGCATGGCAATCGTCAGAGGCATTACAGATTGCATTACACATTACATAAGACCTCCAAGCAACCTCCTACGAAACACTAGAATGTATCATGAAATAAAAAAGAGGGGTTCATGATATGTACAATTCAAGCTATCGTAGAGTGGATTAGCATATCTTATAATAGAGGGAAAGTCCATCGCAAGAGGACACTCCACGTGCTAGAAAATCTTCGAGGGAAGCTAGAGACCTACGGGCGGACCCATTATGTCGAAAATATACTAACTAGTAATGAAATAACTTATTTGAACCTACTTTATCTAAAATAGATGGAACAATTATTTTTAAACCGAAATAGTTTAACACGATGAGAATAACAGCGACAGGAAATGGGAACCATGAAAGGAACACTTTGGACAGGACAACTGTTTTCCTATCATAAGTGTTTTTGTTTTTTCGTGGTCCTTGTATTCTGTCGCTGTTATTCCCATCACCAACTCTCCCAGTTAAACACTCTAAAACGAAAAAGTTAATTCTCAGAGAATTTCATTCCCAACTTTCTTGGACATCAAAGCCTCGGCGCATGCACAAAAATTTGAATTTCAACTGGTCAACAAAAAACACGGCAATCTTCCCTGGGAACATCTTGGATGACAGTGATATAATATCAATAAGCCGTAGTTACGTTTTATTCCACGGTTCACATATGGGTCACATATGGGTCACATTCACAAAATTATAAATAAATTCCTGCTTTTTTTTGACAAAAGAACATAATGTTCCGCAGGACTGGGTATCATAAAACTCAAATCAATGAAAATTTTGATATTTTCTTGAAAAACGTTTAATTTCATGGAATGTCCCAGAAAGGTCGCCATGGCTGAGAACAAAATGCGTGTCATGCTTCGAAAAGTAGAACGAAGTGTGAAAAGAAACAGGTCGTTCACCGAAACCATTTTTATTTAAAAATAAATGGGACAAAATAAAACCCCAGCGTTCCTTCCAGGCTTTCGGGAAAGATGCTTTACTTAAAATCTGGCGTGGCTGCTTTTGCGCAAAGCTTTTGTGAGATCCTATCGCCGCACTCTACGAATCGATCTCGGCGAATGACAAGACTGAAAATATTCTAAAATTGCGCGAAAAATATTTAAAAAATATATATCACCTGAAAACGCACCTGTTCCTAGAGAACATGGGGGGTTTGTAGTCACGTGGTACTTTTCTATGAGGCGGGCTTCTTTTTTTAGGCCGCAAAAACAGTCAAGAATTATCACCTTGAAAACACCCTCAGAGGTGTTTTACAAGGCGGTGTACAACTTTCTGATTGACCCCTCGGACCCTTAAAGGGATACTGAACCGAAATTTGAAATTTTCAAATTTAGTTCGGAAATGGGTCAAGCATGACGTGTAATAACCGTAATTCATAATCGCAGGTTTGTATTTTGAACGATTGGCTATATTTTTCGTTCCAAACGGTGCACTCGAGCGAGAGCTCAAGAGAAGCGAACGGAGGGCGCGATGCGTCATGGGATATCCGGCGCAAACAAAAACAGAAAGAAAAGTTTCCCCGCATTCGTGACGTAGCAAGGCTGGCGGGATTATGAGCTTTGCCCTTGGTGGCGTTGTCAGCGTTGTGGTGGTGTCAATAGCGTCATCGCGTTACAACCGAGCCGTTCAGAGTGCCCGTGGGGTGACGAGCGTGTGGCTGGCCCAAGATGCACATAGCTTCCACAGCACTGTCAGCTTAGGGCTGAACGGGGTGGGAAAGCAACTTTTGTCCGAGTTTTGAGCGACTGGCTAATCTTCTAGGGGGAGAATGGCTGCATCCGGCTGCACAAACGAGGGTCCGAGAAAGAGGAGAGTCCACCCTTTCCGTCTTCTTGGACTGTTTCGTTCAATTCGCGATTTGTGAGTTGGGGAGGAAAGCTAAGAAGGAAAATGTTGAAATGCCAAAGAGCGGCGCTGCGCCAGAGGAATCTGCTACGTCACGACTACGTAGCAGATTCCACAACGTTGCTAGACTACCTCCCAAATAGGCTCCGCATGCATCCACCAGGTGCACATTGGAAGATCGTTTATTTAGCTTTAAAATTAGTTTTCTTGTGCCTTTCAACGGAAGACTGGTGTTTTTGAGGTTAGGGTGCAACATGCAACACATTCAAGCTAGAAAATGAGCGCTGAAATTTCGTTTCCCTACACCTTTAAAGGGCCACTAAAAGAAGAAAAGAATTTTAACAGCCTGGGAAAGACACAGGTGTTAAAAAAAATTTACACAAATAAAAACATTACAGCAATATTGACGGCGCGAGACGCGATTTATACCACATTCACACGGTTAGCATAAAGGTACCTTTAACATAGGTCCCTTTGCTATCGGCGGATCAGCCCGTTCTCTTGGGTCGCGAGCACACGCCACGCGTGGAAGATCGCCAATTGATTGGCCGCAGAGAATAAAGGTCCCTTAGCTAAAGGTGCCTTTACGGTCGTGTGAATGGAGTATAATACCCAAATCACACGGCAGCGTAAATGTACCTTTAGCCCAGGTACCTGTCGTAAAGGGAGCTGGAGAACGTGATCACACGGCGCATAAAGGTCCCTTTCGCTAAGGGAGGTCCTGTGTTAAACGGAGCTCGCCGAGCTCCCTTTACAACTACAGGGAGTAGCCTCGGACCCAAAAACTCCAAATAAAAATCACAGATATATAAATTTATATTTTTTAATGCATTATAACAAATTGAATATATATAAGTAGCGAATTACGAAATGATTGTGGACACAAATGCGATGGAATAATACATTAACGAGGAACGCAAACTCCAGCTAGCAGGTAGCAGCGGCGGCACGTGGAAAAGAATGTCTCCAACGATCCCGAACGCGATGGACCACTGCGAGCTCTTTTTCGAGGTTGTAGACGAGTCGCCCGACTCTCCCGCCCAGGACCTTTTATCCTCGTCGTCACCCATTCCTTTCGATAGCGTCACTGGCATGTAGAGTTGTTGAAATGATAAATAATGGTCAGAAAGGCGGCAGAGACAGGAGCCAAGCAATGGCGACCATCACTGTTCTCCACCTTTATTTCCTCTTCGTTTTCCCCCAATCTATCAACAAACTCCCACCACTACACTACAAAAACTGCGCGTGAAACCGATTTGGATGTATGATTGTTTATCACGTGCTCCTCTCGCGGTTTTAGCAGGAATGCAATCGACATCAACTTAAAGTGCTCCGTTTATTTATCGCGTGATCAAGAACGCCATTTACGACAGGTACCTTCAGCTAAGGGACCTAAGCTAAAGGTACCTTTACGCTGCCGTATGAATGGGGTATTAGTCGGTAGTCACCTCCTTTCTACCGTTTTCTCTCTCGGCCTCTCGGGCGCGCGGAGGAGAGGTAGATCGGCTTGGCCATCACGTTGATGAGGTCGAGAGAGTGTATCACCGTCTCATTGAGGTGGAAAAAATGTATGACCATTCCGTGACGTTATTGACTTTGCGCGCAGAATTTAAAATAAATCTCGCGCCGTCAATACTGCTCTAATCATTTTTTTCGCGCAAAATTAATTTCTTAACACGTGTGTCCCAACCAGGCTGTTTAAAAAAAATATTTTCAGGGGTTTTTTCAATGGGAATTTCTAAATAAAGAAGGCTAGATAATTAGTCTTAATTAATCGATCGATTATGTACAACATCAGTATTTTGGATCTTTCGGAAGACGCTTAGCCCAGAATAGTTTTCGGGGATGGGGACGGGGTGCCCGCACCTCCTCAGGCGGTGGCCAGGAGCTCCTGGGCCCCAGCGGCGTCTTCGGCCATTCTGACGCCTCGGATCTGGACGTCCGGGCCATAGCTGAGCAGAGCGGTCTCCCGCTGCTCCTAGGTCGTGGTTACCAATGAATCGTCTGGGGGACTCGTCTTTCTCAGGGTACACGCCCAAATGATAAGGCGTACGGTCTGCCCTGCCCGCACATAACCTACATTCGCCCGTATAGAGCCCTGGATACCAGTGGCTCTACATGACCGGATCAGGGAACCTGTTTGCTCAAGCAAACGACTTGTGCCGCCGTCCGTGCAAGCTCGAGAAACCAACAGCCACAACAAATGATCTGGCTTGGGGCATTTGGTGCTGGTGTCGCCATCTTGTTGAACTTTTTGAAAATACATCTAGTTGAAACTGTCCTGCCATATTTATTTACAAAAAAAAATACAAAGACTTTCAGAACAATTAGACTTCTTGTGAGGGTTTTAATGTTAATATAGAAGACATGTCTACAATCATACCAAATCTCATTTTTATCTTCTAAGTAATTTTAATTTTAAAATTGCCCTAAGATGCTCTTAAATCAGACGAAACAATTATAATTTTACATTTTATAAAAACAAAATAACTGAGTTTTTAGGAGAAAAGATAAGGGCTGTAAAACCTTCATTCCGTTTTTATAACGAACCTCGAAAAGAATCAATACTCTCGCGCATTTCTGAAACACAGGTTTGTGTAGCGAAATTCGCCAATGGAGATACGGGTGGGTTAATCCCCTCAGTAACAAAATACACGCACTCGCTCATTCAATTTTTTTTTCGTATTTACAAATAATTTTTATTGGTTAATCAAACCCGGCGTTCTACAAGACCTGTTTAAAGAAAATGTAACCCTGCTTACGCCTTCTATTTGAGAAATATATGCAAGAATTAAATAAAAACGTCCTGCCCTATGTAAATGAACGAATTGAAACGTAAAGAAAGTATATTAACTTGACCATGATGATGAATTACATTAATGACACTGCAAATATCCCGCAAACACTTGATATAATTCTACACGCAGATGATACGAACGTATTTTTCTCCAGTAAATGCCAGCAAATATTTGCCCCTCTATAAAGAGGGGCGAATATTTGGCTAAATCAACTGCACTTGTGGTTATATTTTAGTCAGCTCCATTTAACTACGTCAAAAACGAAATTTTTAATTTTGGAGCAAAAACAAACTTATTAAAAAACAATTAACATATCTTTTAAATTTTCGAGTATTGAAAGCGTGGAATCATTTGACTTCCTTGATGTTTGTTTCCACAAAAATTTAAGCTGGAAAGCCCATGTGAACGATCTCAAGAGAGAGATTTCTCAATCAATTGGCATAATTTCTTCAGTTAAGATGTCTTCTTACATGGTGGTTAAAACAACAACTGTATACGTCACTGATTCACTCGAAGCTTCAATATTGTTTGTTGGTTTGGGGATCGAGAACAAAAACGAGCTCTAAACATTTGCATACATTACAAAAACGAGCAGTTCGGTTAATTGATAATCTACTTTGGCCAGAATCAACCACCCTCTATTTTATCGAACATGAAATGTCATGTTAACATTCGGAGAACTTTTCTGCTTGAAGGTAGCGATTTCAATACATTTTTAAATTAACACTGTTTGTAATAGTTTTTATGACACATATCTATCTAAACAAACTATAACCTGAGACACCAGCAATTCCTAAAACAAAAGTTAAAACTAATTACAGTACTAAAATATTATCATATCATATCCAGGATATCCTCAACAAACATATTTGCATTTATCAACTGGCCCATAAAATCTCTTCCGTGTTGTTGTTGTTTTTTGTTGTTTTTTTAATAAATACGTTGAGAATTACCTGTTAAGCTGATATATAGTGCAGTAACCAATTCGCGCCGTGTGCACGTTCTTTTATGTCAAATTTGCTGCCTGTGTGCTGTATTGGTGGGTGAGACCTCGTCAGGTGATTTCAATCACCTTTTGCCTTAACGCCGTGACATCTGTGTCAAAAAGTATGTCAATCAATCAATCAATCACTCAAGCCTGTTGTGAATAAGCTGGGCACATGCAAGGTGAGTGTGTGACGTCACGTGACGTAATGAGGTCACATCACTGTGACCTCGCATGACGTCATGGTATGACATGACCTAACGGTGTCACTTTATATGGACACACGTGACGTCATAAAGCTCATGACGTCAGGCGACGTCATGGTGTCACGTGATGCGACAATGTCACGTGACATCATAATGTTTGGATGACTTAACATGACGACACGTGACGTCAGGGTGTTATGTGACGTCCCTTTACGCTTTCACGTCACATGATATCATATGGCACAGTGACATTATGAAGTCATGTGATACTTTCACGTCATTTTACTCCTGTCACATCAGAATCACCTGACATCGCAATTCCTCATGACTGTTCTTCATGAAGGTTTTCTCTAGAATTCGGCTGATATAAGACATATTGTGTTAACATGCGTAACTATTCTGTGTTAATGAGCGGAACCTACAAGCAAGAAGATTAAGATATGACTTCTTTTTTTTCTCGAAGAATGCTACCTTGTTTCGGAACACGGTGTACGAGTGCGAAGAACGGCTTGCCATGGGCATCGCCTCCCTCTTACCCGGTGAGTGCGAGCAACATTAAAAACAACGAGACAAGATCAGATTTTTTTATCAACCAGTGTCTGCCTTTCGCGCCAACATATCTGAGAAACAGCTTTCCAAAAAGTAAAATGCTGCCTTTTTCAATCGGTGGACGGACTCAACAAAATGCGGAGCAGTCCTGGCTCTTGGATGAAAAACAAAGAAGACGCAGAAATGTCGCCTTCCTTGCCGTGTGCTGCAAATCAACTGAAGCGGCAGCCGAGACGCTGCACACGGATGCAGGATAGATCCCTTGGGTAATAATTGTGTTGCGTGTTTGCTTAGACGGCCGGAAGTTAGTGAGCCTTAATGGGCGTCTGTTGTCTCAGCTGTAGATGAGAAATTTAGGCAGTGCGGTGCAACCTGTAGCCTGGGGTCTTTAAATTGCATTATGCCGCAGTGACGCACGACCGCACGACGCGGTGGGATGCTCATCCAGACCGAAACGGGCAGGGGTAGGGATTGAATCCAGGACCCCTGGGGACCCTTGGTGTGTTTGTGTTTGTCTTGCAAGTAACGTCAAGTGCTTCGAAGCTTGAAGTCTGTGCCTCGTGCATCGCTTGCAAGCAAATGACGCAATGGTACTAAAATGAGCGGCCCTCAGAAGCGAAACGGCGGCCCAGCTCTCGCTTGAGGCACGTATTTCGCGCGTTCGCACCGCAAGGGTTGTCGGTACTTGGAAGAAACGTGAAGCCTGAACTTTATGAGGGTGCTTGACTGCATGAAGTTGCACCACACTGCCGCGTTTAAATTTAGCGCACGGTGTCTATGTGACAATATAACGTCACGTTACTCCATGGCTTCACGTGATACTGTGATGTCACGTCAATTCATCACGTGACGTCATGTGGCCCAATGACGTCAGGTGACGGTAACTTTCTTATAGATATAAAGAAGGGATGTATCGCTAAATTTAGCGGAGAAATTGTCCCGCTCAATTTGTAGCGAATAAACATACACGGAACGCACACAGGAACTGCCGCGAAACCTCGCCAAAGCGGCTGTCTCCGTAGGGTTCCAAAACGGAGGTTGGCTGTGAAGTGTTGCCCCAAACGGTGTTCTTGTGAGACATTGCCGCCCTTGCGGGAAAACTACTTGATTTTTGTTTTGCATAATGCAAAGGCGAATCATCTGGTGAACACAATACGAATCTCGGCGACGTTTCAAGAACGGGTTGATGATTTCCTCGCCGCAAAGCCAGCGTCCTTCTATTCAGTAGGTTTCTTTTGCAGCCCGAAAGTCGGCGGAAGGATGGCGAATCTGGTAAATGGCCTTTCAACTTATCTATGATGCGCATAAACTCCACGCGCTAACTGTCACAGAAACACGCACAAAAAAATTTAGAACCGCAACTTGCGATCCGGACAAGCTACCATGGTATTTTATTCTTGACCTTAGTTGGATATATGTAAAAACGCGCCGAATAAACGCCACCAGCTACCAGTCACGCCACCGAATAGCTAAACAAGCGGATCAGGAAAGGCAGAAACCAAGACCGGTTATAGGACGTGTGGATGAGCACGTGCTCAGCATTAGCGCACACAGATATGACCGCCAGTGAACACACCCTATATACTGTTTTCACCTCATATACCGCAACAAAAAAAAAAAAAAGGTCCGTTTTTTATGTGACGTTGCTAGTTATTAGTTTTTTTTTTATGTGGAAAGTTAAAAGATGTATACGTGCAGGTGCATTTTAGATTAGATATGTTACCTTATCAAGAGGTAAATGTTTAAAACGCCAGAGAGCATGCTTCTTCCTCGGACAACTGCAAAATCTTGTAAGAATAGACCGATCACTCACCATGGCAGTTTGACAACGCCACCGCTGCCGAAGCGCATCGTGGGAACTTTAGCCTTTCTGCACGCGCACGAACCTGGCGGGAACTCTGCGCGGGAAGGGCACGAGACGGCGCGAGGCCGTCCCAGGACACCGCCACCTGCCTCTTGTTAACCAGGAGCCCGGCGGCTTCACGCATGCGCCGAACGCTTGGTGAGATCGGTCTATTGCTTCGCTTGCGGCGTATGAGCAATGCGCGAGACTTGCTTCTTTTTTTTTTCTTCGGGTGACTCTTTGTCACAAGTGTCTGTACTTAGAGTCGAATGCACGGGCGGGTGAGCTCTAGCTCTACAGATCGCGGTTGTTTGTCACGAGAACTGGTGCCTAGGAGGCACTTTCCAAAGCCCACGCTCGTGCTCATGCCGTCTGCTTGCGCACTGCAGATGTTTGTGAGATGGAGTATGCTAGTTCTTGCTAGAGGCATTAAATAAGCTATGGGCTCCGGAGTCAGCTACAGTGTTCGGCCATCTTTGTTCTCAAAATCATAGCGCTTGCCCGTTATCTAAAGCATTATTTAAAATCGCTAAATTTCAAATTTGTTCTTCGTCGCCTCCTCCATAAAAAAAAGTTTCAGCGTTAATGACAGATTCTGACGATATCGCCTCGAACATCCTGACACCGTACCTTACGGTAAGGAAGCCGTGAGTTTCAAATGAGCTACAACCGCCAATTGCGTGCGCTCTGCACTAGGCACTCAAAATGGCTAAGTCTAGCTTATATTAGAAGGATGCGTGTTTCTGTAAATACCGATAAACACCGAAAAAATGAACCCCCTAAGCTGGTTTTATATACATAAAAAAAACTTAAAAAAGTGAGCTTTCTTTTTTAATTGAGAAAACTTGAAGCTTTTCGGGGAACAAGAGAAAATCTTCATCTACAATTTAATTTTTTGTGTTTATCTTGAAGACAGCCACGCTCAACTGTCCGCGACGGCACTTTTCTTTTCCTTCTTTTATTCGTATCTGGACGTTTTCCAAGTATTCTCCGAGACGAGCATATGTTCTCTGAAGGTTGGGGAAGTTCCATGCCCGCGTCATGTTTTTTCAACGTAAGGCCCGGCAAACACCGATTTCTAGCCCGGCACCAAAATATGGACATCGAAAACACCGAATCTGGTGAAAAAAAACAACAACAAAACACCAAAATCACCGCCCAAATTCGAGGAAAATTATAAATACCGAGAACACGGAACCCTATTTCTATGGTGGCCACTATATCTTTTTACAGCCACCCTCAAGAACCGTACCAGAAGCCGTTCGGCTCTTTGCAGGTGCGTTCCTGACTCTTTCCCTACCTGTGTTGAATTGAGATAGATGTAGGTGCATGTTTGATTATCTTTTGTGATACCATAAAAACGTACACGTTTTAAAAGCCAAAAGTCATTGTATCGCTCAACTCCGGCAGCCATATCTTGTAGCAGAACTACTTCGCGTAGCCGATGTATAATGCGAAAAGCGTCCTTTTTGTGTCTAATTCCAGGTATGCACCGAGGAGGGAGGAGGAGGAAAATCAGTGCTGTAGCGCGAAGGAACAGCAAGATCGAAGCGTCATCCAGTTTAAGCAAGAAGCAACCAATCCCCAGTACGGCAATATTCCACAAGAGCTTTGTTCTACGCAAACCGTACACCTTTCGGAGACTTGATATAAAACATCGCTTCGGGCGAAGATATTTCACTAACTACGTTACGACTGGGGATGTTCGCGAACCCGCCGAGGTTGGAGTTCGACCAAGTCTTCGCCTTTCTCGAACGTCACAACGCGGTGTTCGAGCTGAAGTTCGATTTCGGCTGCACACGCGCCGAAGTTTGAAAAACAAGGTGATGACCACCCGGCGGAGGAAGAGTGCACCTATTTGTGGACGCATTGCTCTCTGCTGGTTCGCATTCCTAACTAACGAAAACATTAAAAGTGCCTATCCTTGCTTTTAATATTATCGTAAACGTTAGAATCATTTTATAAGATATAAAATAAGCACCTTTCCTAATGGCTTCTGTTTGCAAAAATTCCAGGTCTTCGATTGTGCAAGCCGCGGCGCTACGATGTCCACAAGTCAAACTTCGTCGAACTTACACCGGGGTCGCGAGGCTTGCCGAACCTGTCGAGATCTCGAGAATCGGATGCAAACGTTCGCGAGCATCCCTGCATAGGCCCATACTCGGGAGACTAAAACTGCATCTTTTTTTTTGTTGTAAATGTGCACTCAGACATGTAAACGGTGACTCCCGTTTACAAGTCTGCTGTCACGTCGCGTTTAGATAACTAGCGACCAATATCGCTTACGAATGTCCCATGCATAAATGTCCCATATTGTTATAGCCGCATCCTTCGGCTTCTCTTTTGATAACCAAATATCTTTTTCAAGGACAACACGGCTTCAGTGAAAAACAAATCGCGTAAGAAATCCCAGCCTTTTGAACTAGTGTCAGATCTTTACGACAAAGTTCATTCGCTTTATCAGACCGACATTGCATTTTTTTAGCCTTCGATTGCGTGTCTCCATGGCTGGTTATTACAAAAAGCTTGAATGACTGATCACAGATTCCTCGATTATAAATTGAATTAGAGAGTTTTACGTAATAGAAAAACGATCTCTGCAGTTTCACACCATTTGTCAACGAGTACGGATGGTGTGCCCTAGATCTGGCGTGCCCGAGGGGTCTGATGCCTCCCAGAACCCCTGCCCTCTCTTATCGAGTATAAGTGATCTTCCCGTTGGTATATCTTGTTCGAGTCGGTTATTTGAAATAGCAACTGCAAATGACTCCCCGGTCTCCCGCAAAACGACATAAACTCTATATTTTCGCGATGTAGTAACTAGTAAGTGACAAATGCAGTATATTAACATCAACAAAACCAAAATATTGTCTATCATGACATTAAAAACTTCAATGTGTTGCAATTACACAATCAACGGTGTTCCCCTTGAAAAATTTAAGAGAAATATAAATATGTGGACGTTTTGCCTCTTTCTTTTCTTTTTTCTGTTTGCTGTTAGCTTCAGTTGGCATGAAGACACGTTGATTGCGTATGGGAAATGAGGCAAGATCGGTCATTGGGATTCATGAGACGAAAACTGCTTCTAGCATCTGCCAAACTCGTGTTGTAGCTTTCAAATCCTTCGTCAGGTCCCAACTTAGGAGACATGCTGGTGTCATGCGGCCCCTTACTGAGAGTATCCAACCAATAAAAATAGAAAGAAATCGAAACAAGGAAGCACGTTTTATATTTAAAGACTATTCACCATCTACAAGCTTGGTCGGTCCTAAGACATAGAGGCGAATTTGCATTCACTAGACATCAGATGTAAAAAGTTTTTCTCGCATTTTCTTCTAGACACGATCGTCCTCGTAAAAGTCGCTTACAAAAATGGCGTACGAACCAATTTCGACCCGCCCCCCCTGCAGCTTGCCATTTCCCAGTGGAGATTCTCTGCCCCCATAATATTGCGGAAATTACACAGAAAGCAAAACTCAAAACATCATATGTGGCTTGTTACTTTTCGGTACTCGATGAGATGCCGGCATGTCTGCGTGTGGATTTCTTTTGTATTGTATATATCGACATTGCAATGGTTTTTATTTTTTTATGTATGCTTCTTTTTTGTGTAATACGTGCGTTAGTTGGATTAGCTGTGTTTCTGTGTCATCAAATTTTCCATCGACCCTCATATAATGCCCTACCCAGGCAACTTAAAGCGATGTAAACAACAACAGCAACAACAACAACAACAACAGTTTTCATTATTTAGTTGTAGGTGGCACCAAACAGTCTTTAAAAAAGGTCAGATTAGTAGCGTAACCTCTATCTCTGCTTGCAGCTTGATATCTCGTCGAAATTGCAAGAGTAAACCAACGTGTGAAATCAATGTTGGATTTTTTGTTTCCTTCATCGTGTTTAAGCTTTTGCGGCTTCACTTCCGCCGGCGATACCGCATCCCAATTAGTATAAAAGGCCGTTATTTTGAGAACGGGGTTGCATTGTATGTGTATACGGCGGGTGCCGCACCGTGCGCCGAAATGTCGTGCGCGTGCAGTTCGAGGACATCAAGAGGACGCCGACACTCAAAATCAAAGCTTCTGTTTTCCGCAAAAGTCGAAAGAGAATCCGCCAAAACGACGTCGAAATCAACGATGCAGCGTGGAGCAAAGAAG
>JAZHYW010046673.1:0-80526 GCA_037355805.1 Ixodes ricinus
GTTGGGCACGCGGCGGCACCAGTGCGTCTGCCGCGGCTATGATGTCACTCCTCTGGAATGCGAAGACCGGCGAGGCGCGCGCGGTGGCGGTAGAGCCCACGGCGGTGGCGGCTCTGGCACGCCAGCTGTGCGCCGTGGACGTCACTGCTCCTCGCGCTTGCGCAGATTGGCAAGGAGCGCGCGGTGGTAGCCAACGTTACTAGATTACCTCAGTTGTGGAACTCCCGCGGAGGGGGGTGCCTGGGGGTATAGCCCCCAGGCATAGGTATAGCCCCCCAGCTTATAGCCCCCGCGTGACCAACCAAATTATAAAAAAAGGAGGAAGGAGTGGGAGAAAGGGGAATGTTTAATAGCCGAAAGAAAGTTTCTTGTTCAAACCGGAAGGAAATTCCATCTTTAAGCTAAAAATTAATCTGTTTTCTTCTTTTTTTCGTGAGGTGGGCGTATGGAAGATTGATTTGATGACGTAAATTCGCATGTTAAGTTCAGAATGATTTGTGGAGGAGATGTGTTCAGATACGTATGTGGAGAGGTCATGTTTGAGTTGGCCCGCTCTTTCTAGTGTGACGAGTCTGCGGTGTTCTCTGAAGCGTTCGTGGAGTCGGCGGTCAGTTTCGACAATATACAATAAGGTTGGACAGAGTGTGCAGGAAATGATGTTTATCAGATTAGAAGATTTACAGGTGTGATTGTCAGGGATTCTCATCAGCAGGTTGGGAGGAGGGCCGGTGTGTTTGCACGTAAGGCATTTTGGGGCGCCGCACGGCGTGATTCCGGTTAGTAAAGTCTGAGGTCTTATGGAACGGTTGCTGCGTACTAAAAGGGATCGTAAGTTGGGCTGTCGACGGTAAGTTAGCGCGGGTGCTTTAGAAAGAACTTTGGAGTCTACGGGGTGGGAGGTGGCGTCCATGATTATTTTGCCGAGCCTAGGTGTCGAGGGATCGAACGTGAAGATGAGGGGGTTGCACGGGGGTTTAGACCTAGATTGAGGAAATAGGGCGTCGTGCCGCGAAATGTTAGAAACGCGACTGCTGCAAAGCTCCTGTAACAAAGACAAACTAGCTCAGCTTGAGTGAAGGTTTGCTCTCGTTTTGTCGCTTTCCTCGTCGGTAGTTCATGTTACTCAATAGTTTGTTAAAACAAAATAGTTCGTAACTGCAAGCGGGTAAATATTGAAAAGAAATAAAAGGTGGAGTTAATTTTTTGTTAATATTGATATGCGATTTTGTCAGAGCTAGAGGAATCACCTGCGTGTCTGCAATAATAACGAAAATAGATTGACGACCAAGCATGTATCTTTATATATTCGTAAAATGCATTTAAACATGCGCGTTTAGAGGTATATATGTTTTTATAATTACATTGAGTAGTTTGTTGGCAAAAACAAATCTGCGAGCTTGTCTTTAAAATTTGTTTTTTTTGAAAGGTTTCGTGTTTTTTAAGGATATTTTATTGTAAGTTTTAAATTTTCTATATGTGTTGTAACATAAATGCGAAAAAGATTTCTTTTTGTGCTTCAGTTTTTAATTGAAGGACGTGCAAAGCACAATATTAAAACAATGGCAGCGTCCACGTGTCGATGCTCTTAGTTTATAGATAATCGCAAAAATATTAGCTACGGCGTTCATGTATAGCTGAGTGCTCCCCAATCATATAATGTTTTCGGAGATATAAAAATAATGACCCGGGCCATAGTTGTATGAACTGACGTGGGACCAAGCCTCTAAATTGTTTATCGCAAATAAGATTTAAGAAAAATTGTTACATTTCGTACCAACTTGTACCAACCAGCCAACATATCGGAAAGTTCATACAATTGCTTGCGAATAAAAGTCCTGACAAGATCAGAGTGTTGACTGAGTGAATTGGCAATAGGAGTAGCATGGTAGGAATAACAGCTGTTAAAAGCGACATCCACGAAAGGAACGCAGGTTTTACTTATTTGATTTTTGTTTTCGTTTTCAATTAGTACATTTCAATTGCGAGCACAGCTGTTGTACTGTCGCAAGTGTCCCTTTCGTGGTAGGGTAAAACAATTGTTATTTTTTAATTTAAACAATTAAGATTTAATATATTTAATTCAGATGTTTTTTCATTTAAATTACTCTAGCTAGAAGAAAGTGAATCATCATCAAGAAAAATCAGACAACAGATCAGATGGATTATAAATCTGTTCGACCACTATAGACAATACTATAAAAGGATTGGTGTACAATTAAATTTGAGTAAATTTAAGAAATAATAGTTTATTTATGTAAACCCACCATACTAGAACAAGAGCAACTGATTGCTTTTGTTAGTGGAAAACCTGTGCTTACTCTTTTTGTGTTTCGATTTGCTCCTAGGACATCCCTTTTCTTATTTTCGTTGCTTTCTTTCGCGCTTTGGAATTGGTTGCCGTAGAACAGGACTTAACTTACAAACGAATTGCAGCGTAGAAAAAAAGCTCTACACTCTGATTCTGAGAACACTTGTGCGCTTGAATCTTTGATTTAAATACGAAAGAAGCGTAAATTGAGAGTATTAGAAAAACTGTAAATATGAAGTATTTTTAGGGATTATTTCTGCGGGAAAGGTTTAATTTATATCATCATTTATATCACTACTCAAATCAACATAATTCTTATCCTCCACTCTGTTTTGTAGTCCTCGTGTTATATTTTTACTTATTTTTATTATGTTAGATGCCGAAAAGATATCGCTGGGAAAATCATGCGGCTTCGTTGCACGCAAATAAAGCTTGCTTCCGGCTCATGCCGCTTCAGCTGCGGCCAGTTATTTCCTGTGACATGAAAAAAGGCTTCAATCCCATGTAGATAACATGTTTACACGAAACTAAAATATATACCCCAGCTGCGGAAGCACACTGCGAGGGGATCTTTTGTTATGCCGCGAGTTAGCGCTGAACAAATTATAAACATTCGCGGTTGCTTTCAGCCAGATGCTCTGGAGTTTCGACTTTTGAATAACATTTTCAAGGTTGGTTCATGAATTTGTGTCAGTTCTTCTCGCAGCAACTTTGGCGAAAACAAGGACAGGAATAGCGCGACAACAATACAAATGGCATATGTGGCATACAACTCAAACCTAGATGGCGGGGTTGCATTCCGAGCCACTAGCCGATAGCAGACTTCAAAATTGCGGGCACCTGCCCTTTCGAATTGTGATTCGTTGTTACTCATTGCGCAAGTTGACACGCAAAAGGCCTCACAGAGTTGCCTAAATTACTCGTTCCTGTTGTTCTAGATGCTTTGATCGAAGCTTTCTTGGGAATGGCACGATGGGTTCAGTACTCTTTCATCTAATCACAAGTGAACCTTAGACACACTATAGAGGTCGAAACTTTTATTTGGACATAAATAAGAGCTGTCTTAATTCAGAATACTCTATTCACTACAGCACAAATTACTTTCCCCCGTCAATTAATTATTATCTACCGTCCTTAGTCAATAAGTGGAGTCCCACGTTATTTAAGGTAGGGAAAAAGTTATCGTAATATACTATACCTCTATCGCTACAACCTGGGATGGCACAACAAATTAAAGCCAACGTGAAATAAATTAATAAAGCGCAATTCCGCAATGTTTTTTCAATAGAAAACAGTTGAACGGTAAAGAAGAAAAAACCTACATGGTTCAGGCGACACCACAGCTCAGGGAGCGGGCCTGATCAGCGACTTTTAATTTGTTTCTGGGTTTTTTTTTTCTAAACATATTTAGGGGTACGTTTTTCTTCTTCTAGGCTTCAGGTTTTTTTCCCTTTTTTATATCATCTAGAGTTGTTGAATAGGAGAGTTTTAAGATGGGAACAGATCAAGGTGGTAGTTGAGTCTTGATTTTTATTTTGTTTCTGGAAAAAATAACATTTCATCGTAATAAAAATTTAGATTTTTGTTTTAATTTTTTACACTAAGTAAATGTACAGTCTCTTCTCTATATTCAAATCATTTAAGTGAAATACAGAGCCTTTCTTTCGATCGTAAGGAGTAATAGAAAAATAACAAGTATATACAATTAAACCATTATTTTTCATTCGTCTTATTATTTTTAATATGTTTAGAATGAGAGACAAAACGTTGAATTATAAGACAAAATCCAATCAAAAGAAAACGAAAAAAAAACTATCTGTACAGGTATGTACATGTAATATTTTATCATTTTTTTTAGATATGCATTTTTACAGTTCTGTTTTTACGAAAGAGGAATAGTTGTTTTTCAGGAGAACCTCAGTGCGTCCTTGAATGTTTCCAAAGGATGTACACATCGCGACACTGTTCGCGCGAACACGACATCGGCACATTTTCGCATTTTACTTCTAAATAGTATTAGCGAGCACGAAATTTTATCGCTTAATGAATGATAAATAACTAAATGAGCTCTTTCCGTAGCGATAATAACTTGGATGACATCCCTTGGTTTCAAAGAGAAAAACTGGAGAAACCGGTGATCGCTTGTTCGTGCTAACAGTGTCGCGCTCTGTACATTTATTTTTTACATTGTTTTCCCCCGATGAATTGTTTGATTGTTTCATATTCTAGGCAGATCATAAGGGTAGGTTTTGTTTTTGTCCATGACCTTTTTATCGTTCCCTAATAGTGTTTCGATGCAATCTGCTGTTCAAGCAAGGCGGGAGTGGGCATTACTTATGAGTGTACCCTAATCCCATGTTAGACACTGATGCCTCCCCCCCCCCCTCTCCCTTACGCACTCTAAACTCTTCACCATTACGCCGATCATGTGTTGCATTTCATTCTTTGCTGCTGCGTGGTTGTTGCCTAGTTGCAGTTTTTTTTCCCGGGGGGGGGGGGGCTTTTAGTCGGAGGTTGGATTTTGCCTCATCTTTCCTTTTTTGAGGGGATTAGCGAGTAGCCTGCCCTCCTTCCCCATGTGCTTCCCTAACAGTCCTCGAGACAACCGGCCTTCCAAACGCGGTGGGGAGTGGGCACCTCCCAAGACTGTACTCTACTCCCAGTTGGGACACTGATGTCCTGCTCGCACTCTAGACTCTTCCCCATTGTGCTGACGACCTTGTGGTGTATTTCATTCCTTGTTGTTGATGTTGTGTTTTATGGAGGTATTGATCGATTAGTCAGAGGTGGCATTTTACATGCTCTTTTCTTTCTTTTAAAGGCGGGTGGAAGGATCAAGGAGCAGCCTGGCCTCCTCCCCCTAGCAAAGCGTTGGTAGGCCGGAAGTGATGAGTAAATCTTGTAGATTTGGTTCATCTGTCTTAATTTTTTTTTTCATAATCAAGTTGTGGTTTTCTATATATATTTTTTTAATTTCCCTTTTAGAGGTTTACTGGAAATGGGTTTGTTTTATTACTTTTTTTTACCTGGGCTATAATAGGATCCACCGTAACCACCATTTTGGTTAAAATTCTCACGAGGTCTTCAATACTAAAAGTTTTCTTTTATTTAAAAAAAATTAAGATTGGACTATTAATGTTTTTATAAGTTCTTGTCTACATACATCTTTGTATGAACATTATGCATAATAATGTGAAAAATCTGTAAGAATTTCTTCACAAGGATAGTCTGAATGTTGTATTTTACCAAATTTGAAAAAAATTATCAGAAAATTGGCAATGGTACATGTGTTAGAAAATAGTTTGAAGGAAATATTCAAGTACAGCATTTACGGTTGGAGCCCATTAAAAAAGGGTCGTACCTTTACCATAGGTTCGCCATTGTTCCAGTTTTCATTTTTTCGTTTCGATGGTTTTTACTTCATATATCTCTTTGATTATGTGCCAGAGGTGGACTCTCCATGTAAGAAGATTCATTCGCTAACTTGTCGCCGATGTCATTGTCGTAATTCTCACTATGCCTTTTTACATTATATAGATATAATATGCTCTTCTGTGAAGCGTTTTAGTGCTTCCTTTGCTTCTTTTACCTTAGAATTATTATTTATTCGGTTGGACAACCGAATAAATAATAATTCTGTCTTGTCCGTTGATAGAAGATATACTGTCGCTTACTAAACTAACAGTATATTTTCCATCCAGAATTTTTTATGTATAGAAATGCTTCATATATCGCGGCTAATTCTGCATTATAAATTGTAGCACTGTCTGTTAATTTATATTTGGAAAAACATGTTATTTCTTAGTTTGGATTTACCACCACAAATGCGGCACCAACAGTGTGGTGCCGCATCTCTATTTTGGTGTTACTACTTCTATCGGCAAAAGTAGTTAATGAATAAAGGAGTAATTTTTCAGGATGTAAAGGTGGGCACAAAAAAATTTACAGGGTTTTTTTCACCGCAAAAATAAACTAGGCATCGCCGAACCCTCATTCTCCGCCCAAAGGTGGCGCTAGAGGTCACAACCAGATGCCAAAGTTTCAGCCCGATCCGAAAACTTAATCAAAAAGTTATGTGATTTTCTGAAAATTTCAATGGGAAAATAGAGCCTATTTTTGCCCGTTTTCGGTTTTGGTGCCAAGAAGCCCCCATGTGTTCGAAAACTCGGTCGGCCGCCATTTTCTTATTGAAATTTTCAGAAAATCAATTCTAACTTTTGATTAAGTTATGGGATCGGGCTGAAACTTTCGCATCTGGTTGTGACCTCTAGCGCTACCTTTGGGCGGAGAATGAGCGTTCGGCGATGCCTAGTTTATTCTTGCGGTGAAAAAGACCGTGTAAATTTTCTTTTGTGACACCCTGTATATCTTTTACAGCGCAGCTGCTAAGGGCTAGTTTCCCCAGCATCGTGTCCCCCACTAAGAAATTTTACAGAAAACCCTGGTTGCCGCCGTCGCTCATAGATGGCGCAACCTTTCAGCCTTTCCACTTTGGCTTGCCGACTTGCGGCCGACCATTACTTCGCTTTCACCATAGTACAGCTTCGCTGGTCTTCCTTCTTCACCAGAGTGAAAAGGCTGAAAGTTTTATGTCTACAGGAATTTTTACATATTAATACCTTCTTGTATATTCATCAGTGATCCAATATTTTTGTAAGTTATATAGGGAAAAAAGAGCGGTCTCCTTTTCTAAGACTAAGGAAATTGGAGTTATATATTTGTTAGTACGTTAAGGCTTATGTTATAAATGGTGCGGATGACTTTTGTTATTTATATTAGAACAATCCTTTGAATTGAAGCATTCTACTTTTATGGGAGTTTTATTTTCAGTGTTATAGTGAACGCGGGATCTAAATATGTAACCATTTTTCTATGGATCAAAGATATTACCAACGAAAATTATTTTCAGTAAATCCGCAATTTAGACCTAAAAAGTAGACTGATGGTAATGTAGTTTGCGTTATTTCGTGTTTACTATAATTGAGGTGTGGTAAGTAAGATAATTGAGTAACGGAAATAACTTCCAAGAGTTTTAATTATTTAATAATTCTAATTTGTGAATTACCTAATTTTATTCTTCTTGGTGTTTTTAGATGCATTTCCAAGAATTAGAAACTGTGATTTTTGACAAATAAATATCCATTTATATTTTATGCTTCAAGTGTTTATTATATCCAGAATCTATCTAGCTCTAAATTTGATTTCTCTTGTTTGCCCTTTTACTAAAATCATGAAGTCGTCAGAGGATGCTTGGGTATATGCCCTCCTTAAGAAAATGTTTCTGTGAAGAGGATAGATATTAAGACATTCCACATTAAATGGTTTAAAGGTGAGCATTGAGGGCATCCCATAGCTATGATCTTAGTTATGTTTTATTTTGCAAATGTGTATGCTAGAGGTCCATGGTAAAATATTTTGTTTAAGAGAAATAAATGTTACTAGGTCGATTTACATTTTTAAAGAAGCAGAAAAAGTAGCCAGATTGAGTTACAGCACTTGATATTTCTAGAGATATAAGAATATTTGTTTCTCGTTCGTAGCAAAGTGTTTTTTTAATATTGTATAAATCTGTAGATGAAGTTTTTGCATGGGAGAAACCGTATTGTAGGGAATGGTGTAAATTAATGCAGTATGAAAAATAATTGAATCTGTTGTTTAGCTTTTCGAGAATTATATCAAAGATGTAATACATATAGCCCTATACTTTCGAGGTTTGTTGGTCCTTTGATCATTTTTTAGTATTTATATGACTCTTGGTGTTTTCCAAATATATGGGTAATAGCTAAATTTGAAACATGCGTTGAATATATTTAAGACAAGTATCTTATGATTATTAGCAACTGCTTTGACAACATTTGTTGTGAGTTTATCTGTACACGGTGAAATTCGGGAAGCGAGTTGTGTAAGTATTATATTAAGCACTGTTTCAGTTAAAGGTATGGCAACCTCTGAGCTATTTCCTACATTTATTTGTGACAATGTAGTCTTTTTATGTTCTCAACAGTTTTTTTTTAATTTTAACCTCCGGGAAGTGGTAGTCTAAGATGAGTTGGATGAATTCTACTAGTGTTTGTATTTCTATTCCATTATTGTCAATTATAGGAGCAATGAATTTAACGTATTTTATTTTTTAGTTGTTATTTGGTAGGTTGCACTAAATATATTTATATTCGAGTGCTCTGTGCATAAATTACGCCACGATGTTGTTTTCGTTTTTTTTATGAGTTTTTTTTTTGTAATCATGTAGTGCAGCCTTGTATCTCATTTCTTGCATATGTCATGCATTATTTGGACATCTTTTATATATTACGTAGAGCGCCTACCTTTTTCTGGTTCTGTTTTTAATCAGCCTTCCACCATTATAGTGTTTTGTACTGCTGTTGAACTGTTTTGGAGAGACTATGTATGTTAATGTGATTCATTACAAATAAGGGATCTTATATATTTTTTGTGGTTTTATTATTCTGATATTTTAGTTATAATATCGATCTGTCGTTGTTGATGTGGTGTAGTAATTGGATTTCGCCCTTTTTATGAGTTGTCTTTCTGACGTCATGTGTTCTGAGAAACATGTGGTGAATATGTATTTATGATCACCTTCCCATTGGATGATTAAAATCCCTTGAACAAATATATCTGTGAAAAATAAATCATTAGTTAAGGTTAGGTCTATATATCTTTACAAATATTACGGTACAGAAAGATTGGTCCCTGCTCGCTGTTATTAAAATGAAAAGTGAATGCTTTATTAAGAATTGGGCAAGGATATATGGGGTGACTCAAGTCACCAGGCTCGATCTAAAATGAACCGTAAAAATGGACGCCTGCACGTGTCAATCTAAACTTTCCGTCAAGGGTGTATTTCACAGGTCGGTTTTTTTCTTCTAAAATTACAAAGCGTAGCTCAATTTCTGTAAAAAATAGGGCCAAGAAACTTGCCAGAGTCTACAGCGGGTGGTGACGCTGACGACCAAGTCGAGTCGCGGGGTGTGTTTGGCGTTCATATTGATAGATGGCGCTACCTCCTTATCGCGACGGCTCCCGAACATCATGGTTTATTAAAATTAACATAATTTTTTTGTAATGTACCTTTGGTTAAAAATTAAATCTGAATAGTAAAAGCAAACCTTAAAGTAAAAAAAAACGCGGCTGCGTAACGACGGCGCTTTTGCTGCAAACAGATTTCGCCCGCATGTCGTTCGCTTTCTTTTGCCTGTTCGCTACACCTTCGGACGCTGCTCCCGACGCCATCTATCAATACGAACGCCAAACACACCCCGCCACACTACTCGGTTGTCTGCGTCGCCACCCGCCGTAGACCCTGGCAAGTTTCTTGGCCCTATTTTTTACAGAAAAAGAGCTACGCTTTGTAGTTTTACAAGAAAAACCGACCTGCGAAATACACCTTTCAGGAAAAGTTGAGGTTGCTACGTGCCGGCGTCGATTTTTACGGTCCATTTTAGATCAAGCCTGGTGACTTCGGTCACCCTATATTTTCATGAGCTATCTGAGGATCCCCCTCCATGCCTGACGTTTAGCATTAAAATCGCTCAAAATGGCTGTTGGTACATTCTCACGTGTTGTGAGGATCTGTTTAATGTGTGTAGTATGTTTTGAATATCTTCTCTTGGGGACTTAATGCATCGATGATTCTTAGTTTTGTTGTTCTTGTGTGCGAAATCTAGCGTAGAGTTCAATTCAATCTTTATTGACCAAATATTCAATCTTTATTGACCGAAAAAAGTATACAAAATATTGGAAAAAGCATATGAACCCATAGCCGCAAGGCTAGTTCGGGCTCATCAACAAAATATAGCAAGAACACAGAGCGACAGGCATATGTCAATAGAAAGAAACAAAAGTACTCCTAATCACGTTACTACAATATTAGAAGCTAATCTCTGTTACCAATACCAAAGAAACGATGATGAGGATAAAAGATGATCTAAGTAATAAGAGGAGATAATGCTTCAGTGCTTTGCTAAAAGTATGCGAATTTCGATGGTTGTTCGAAAGGGCGTTCCAGATTTTTGTCCCACAGAATTGAATTAGCCTTTCCCCGTAAACGTTGCGGCATTGTGGAACGTTAAAGTGCCCCGACAAATTTGCTCTACTTTGACGGAAACCTTTAAGAAGTATAGTTATAGAAAATGGGTTGTTAGAAGTCACTATTTCGTGAAACAGCGTGGCAATTTTATGCTTTACTCGTTTATGAAGTGGAAGAATGCTGAGGTGATGAAATAAAATGCTCGATGGCTGTGTATAGTGTGAGTTGGTTATAATTCGAATTGCCCTTTTTTGTAAACCCATAATGGGCGTGAGATACGTGTCATAGGTTGTACCCCATTTTTCTGTACAGTATGTTAAATGGCAGTGGAATATCGAGAAGTAAATAATTTTAAGGTTGAAGAGTCGAAGCACTGTCGAGCCTTCAGCAGAATGTAGCAAGCATATGACAGTTTTTGACAAATATAGGCGATGTGATGTTCCCAATGTAAGTGTAAGTCGAATATTACTCCCAGATACTTTGAATGTATATACTTGTTCTAAAAGAGAGTTGGCAATATAAATTTTGCAGTTAGCATAGTTGATTTGTTTTTTGTTTGAGTCGAATATAACATACTTAGTTTTTTATATTCAACGTCAACTTGTTATAGTTACACCGATAATGGACAATAATCAGTTCTTAATTGATCACACTATTAATGTTATCCAACGAATTATTTGTGTAGTAAATTGCTGTATCATCTGCGTACATTATCATTTGGGAGTTAATAAGTAAATGTGAGAGATCATTGACATATAATAAAGATAGGACAGGACCCAGAACTGATCCCTGCGGAATCCCTCTTGTGATTGGCCTTATATTTGATTGAAAATTCGACATGGAGACATGTCGAATTGTGGGGTCGCTCTGGGGTCACTGTGACACAGTGGGGACGCACGACAAGCTTGTTTAGTAAAGATACGCCTATCGCTATTTATGGCTGAAATGCCCAGATGAACATATATCAAAAACAGAACAAACCCCAAACTTGGAAAAAAAAACACAATAAGAACATTATTTTGAAACAAAAATTATTTCAAGAAATTCCTTATATGAATATTGTTTTAGTTGTCTTTATAGAATTTACGTTCATACCGTAAAAACGTGCTAGAGCTTACTGAGATAAAATGCGGGTATTGGACAAGGCAAATTACACTCAATTTAATATACCAACAACCCAAGGTAGAGACTCAAAACAAAAAACGGTTCGGTTTCGGTTACGGCACTTGTAATAACTATGAAATCAATTTTGTTTCAGATTCTATGAAATTTGGCTGCTGCTTGGCTAAATAACCTAATGTTTACATTTTTTAGAATACGCTAGGCTTTAGACTAAAACCGACCGTTTTTGAGTGGTTCATACACTCCAAGCATGAGTTGCAGCCTGACCTTACCTGACCACAAGGTTAATTTATGTTCAAAGTCAAAAAGAAAAATATGCCGTTGGAATCAAATGAAACTAATGTTCGCTAAGCAAATATTCAAACTGAACCATGTTCCTACTTAGAACGATTCCGGGAGTTAGAAAGCTTAATGAGCCAGTGCTTTTGAATTTGTTCACCAAAGAATCAACCCACCCACTACACCTCCATCGACCGAATAAATTAAACTGACCTGAAATAAATATGGAAAATTATTAAAATTTTTTCTTCTAAGGAATATCAATGGACTTCTTTTTTCATGAAGGTACAGGATCAGTATTTTATTTTTATGGATGAAAGTAGTCTGCTTTAATCAAAGTAAAGAATAAAATACACTAACCGATTAGTATCTTTATTAATTCAAAAAATGAAACACAGAGCCCAAACCACGAGGGCACAAAGTAATAAAAGGACGTAGGAGAAGAAATGACTTTCAACTGATACATTTAATGGAGAGAAACACAATCAGAAATGGTACACAACTCAGTCATGGTCTGAACTCACCTAAAGAAAGGAAATGTCTTGCGAATGCAAATGAACCGACGTTTGGCTGATACATCGGTCCTCCCCATTCTGTTTGATGACGTAAGCTTTCAGAATGTTTATTAGCAATGACTAAGTGATCAAAGGAAGTCATATTTCATTTTGGTTTTGTTACCGAAATTTCTCTGGCACATACGAAAAAAAAGGAAGATGAACACGCAGAATCTTTGAGCTATGCTAATTTTTCTCCTGTGTTTTCTGAACAATGAGGGCATTGTTGGCGCTTGACGTGTTGAGCGTTGTCCATTCGTTGGTGTTCTCGGAGCGCCAGAAGCGGTTTTATCGCCAGCACGCACATAACCCGTAAAATTAAACTTGGTGTCGGAGAGCCTTTCAGCGGTTTCGCAACAAGCGAAGATAAATATTCAGTGGTAATAGGTGAAAATACAGCTTCGATACAACTCTGAATCAACAATAAATCAGCAATGCGCTACAGGCATGATTCAGCCTCAACAAAAAGGAAAGTCACAAATATGTTAAGAACAAAATGTGCGTATTCACCAGTTAATTACTAATAACATTCAAGCAAATCGCAGAAAATGAATCTCTTTTTATCTGGTTTCATGATAGGAACATTTCGCACACCATTACCGTGTTACGCGTACCGTACTACCGGAGCCTCTGAAGTAAGATTTTAGGCACGCGCCCGGGTGATACCGTGACCGCGGTGCGCGCGCTTAAAAGCACGCGTCAAAGGCTCCCGTATTACGGTTCGCGGAACACGGTGACGGCGTTATTAAAGACCCCAATGTCTCAATAGGCGCGACAATTGTTTTAAATGGCAAGCACATTCATGCTTATAGTCAGAATAGAAACATCACAATATCTTGGTCTCCCAAAATTGCAATTGAAGTTAAAACAAAATACTATCCCTCGTACTTCAAACCTCCACGATATCACCACAGGCGTACGTGATCGGAGACACATCATTATGACACAAAATTATGTAGCAAACTCTATCACCAGACTTTTTACTGAGTTGGATTATAACACTCCGCTTGCCTAATTTTAACTTCAGCATTTTATTTTTAATGAATTCCTGTTTTACGTCAATTAGCTACATAGCCATCTTAATGTAAAATAAACTTTATATCTTGAAAGAAACTTTTGTTGTATTAACTTGTTAAAGTGATTAGTTTTTCCCTTGATCAGTTTTCTTTTATTTCCGTCAGTCTTTTAAGTAAATATTTTTTTAAATATGTTTCTGGCTAAGAGAAGGAGTTTGGTAAAACTGCATGGATATTTGTTTTGCGTCCCTTTCTTCTCCACACAAGGGAATGTAACACTTTAAACTTGAAGGTAACTTATAGTGACGTTGTTTAAGCACACCCTCACCACATCTCACAACACCTCACCACGCCTCAGCACACCTCACCACGCACTACACAGTCAATCCTCAGGAGTAGCACCGCAATCACCGTCACCATGGTCATTGACCTGGTCTCCTGGAACCCTAATCACATCGTAGAGGTCGCTCCTGTGGCGCTCCATCGCATTCATCTGCTTCCTCACCGTCGACAAGTGATCCAAGTCCACTTCGCACATCAGGACTTCCTCCTCGGTTCCCGCCGACTGGACCACCTTCCCCAGAGGATCGACCAGCATGCTGTGTCCCCACGGGACATACGGCGTGAGTTCGCTTCTAGCAGGATGCGCCTCCGCCACGTACACCTGACCATCGACCGCCCTAGACCTCTGGACTAACTCTGCGTAGATGGGACCGAGGTTCACTTCGTACGCGCAAGGGAACACCAGCAGCTTGCAACCGAGTCGCGCGTAGATGTGCGTCAGGGGAGCGAAGTGTATGTCGTAGCACACGCCGACCCCGACTTTGCAGAAGGGAGTGTCGAAGGTGGTCAGTTTGTTCCCTGGCAACACTTGGCTTGTCTCACGTGCAGTCATCACTCCAGGAATCTCGATGTCGAATAGATGCAGCTTCCGGTGCTTGGCGACCATCCTGCCGTCGGGGTTATAGACAAGACAGGTGTTGTATCTTCGACCCTTACCGTCGATTTCGGTCATGGAACCGCCTATAAGGTACACTCCGTTCTCCCTCGCGCAATGGGACAACATCTCGCTCGTCTCGCCAGGAATGGTCTCCGCGGAAGCCTTAAAGGCTGGCCCGCCGATGGGGTAACCGAAGCGGGCTGGAAGACATACCATCTGGGCTCCTCTGGTGGCAGCCTCCTTGATTTTCAGACTCGTGGCTCGGAGGGTTTCCGTCTTGTTTAGTGTTGGAGCGAGTTGGAGAAGGGCAAGGCGAAATGTATTTGTTGCCATGACGCTTTTGAGTGGAGGCCGGGAGAGTGGCTCGCTTTTCAATCCTAGTGAATGCTGTTAAAAGAACGGCGCACGAAGCATATCACTCCGAAACACAGGTGTTCGTTGGGAACAATTTTTTTTTTTTTGCAAATAAAAAATATTAAAGACGTTTTCAAAGCTCTGTAATGCGAAATAAGAGCGCAGCTTTTAGGAGGAGGAGGGGAGTGCGGAAGGGAGGGGTGCCCCTCCTCGTCCTCCATACCCTCTTCCTCCTTCTTTCCCCTTCAAAAAATGCATAGTTACGAGGTTCCACGAACAACACCGATGCAAAGAGTGCAGTAAAAAGCAAAAATATTGTTTTATGGCCAGCCCATCTCTTTACAAGGGCCTGCGTCTGAGACTACTATTTGCCATTTTTATCGCTAGGGGCTAGGATTTCGGACACTGGTCTATACAACGCAAGGTTCTTCGCGAGTACAAGTGCGGCTCGCGGCTCCTTGGTATAAGCGTGCCCTCCTTTTCCAACAATGCCACTAAACGAGAAGAGTTCTAGGAATAAAAAAATCACACTCTAGACAGCATTGCACCACACTACGTACAAGCAGTTGGACTGCTTTCTGACGTAGAGATATGACCAGCGATCTCGTATCCTTCGTTGTTCTAGAAACAAATTTCGAACCGTATACACATAACCGATGTCAGGGGCAGTGCCTGGCTAGTGAACCATGCATTAATTTCGGCTTAGCGGTTGAAGAAACGTCACGCTGCTTAACAGGTGTCCTTTGCTACTTTGATTGACCATGAACAACTGGCCCAAATAACCAGCTTGCTTCAGCTATGGTTTTGTTTCCACGAAAATGGGTGAAGATGACAGACGAGATGAAGCCCCATGCTCGCTCCATGTAGTTGGATTGGGTGGTGCACTAAGTATAAAACAGACTGCGCCCTGCCAGAACGAAACAGAGAAAGTGTACCAGGTCCATCTGTGCACCCCGAACGACGACTTTGTAATAATAATGATCTTTATTTTGTCGTGTCCACAAACAGCACATAGTCTAAACAGTGGTACACAGTTCGTCACTGGAAATGAAATGCAGACAGCCGCATAGACACAAAAATGTACACAAATTATCGGCTCCGGTGTACGTCGAAAAGTTGTCACGTCACTAAAAATGTCTATCGCAGATTGGTGAAGCTTGTTGATTTCCAGTTGCATTCTTGTCAAGAAAGACGTATCATATAAAGTCAGGAGGAAGAACGGGCTCAGAAATTGACTAGTCCGCAAGGGAACACTGAAACAAACACTACTTAACAAAAGTGATGAATCAATACTCCCGTTCACAACCTTATGTAAAAAGATAAAATCATGCAAACGCCTTCCATAAATCGAATTGCGCAGCCCTAGTTTCTGACTATTATAGTCGTAGTAACACTTGCGCCCGAAATGCCTGTGAGAGATTATGCATATGAAGCGTCTTTGAACACGCTCAATAGAGCATGACGCAGTGTGGTTGATACGGTTCCAAACAATTGAAGCAAACTCCAGCTTTGTACGCACTAAGCATCAGAATAAACGCAAAAGAAAATCAGGCGCAGAAAATTGCCTCCTAAAAGAGATATCGCGGGAAAGCTTCAATTTAAATCAATACAGTAAAACTGGTGATATATTTCAGGATTTAAAATCTGACGTAAATCACTGCCTAAATCATCTTGATTTTTATCCTCCACTTTGTTTTGTGGTCCTCGTGTTATTTTTTTTACTTATTTTTAATATGTTAGATGCCGACGAGATATCGCTGGTAAAATCATGCGGCTTCGTTACACTCAAATAAAGTTTTCTGCCGGCTCATGCCGCTTCAGCTACGGCCAATTAGTTACTGTGAAATGAAAAAGAGCCTCAATCTCATTTAGAGAACATGTTTCATTTAAACGAAAATGTTTCCCCCAGCTGCGCAAGCACACTGCGAGGGGACCTTTTGTAACGCCCCGAGATAGCGTGAAATAAAGAATAAAATTTCATGGCTGTTTTTACCCAGGTGCTGACTACTTTCGAAAATTGAAGTTCATCCTAATTAAAGTTTTGATTTTTTAATTTTTGTGTTTGTATTTGTTGAATTTTTTACATTAAGTAAATGGACTGTCTCCTCTCTATATTGAAATCATTTAAGTTAAGTACAGCGCCTTTCTTTCGATGGTAAGGAGTAATAGAAATATGACAAGAATATACAATTATACCATTATTTTTCATTCGTCTTATTATTGTTAATATTTTTAGAATGAGAGACATGACCATGAATATTAAGAAGACAAAATCAAACCAAAACAATACGAAAACAAAGAAAAACTTTTTTACAGGTATGTACACATCGCGACACTGTTAGCGCGAACACGACATCGGCGCATTTTCCCATTTTACTTCTAAATAGTATTAGCGAGCACGAAATTTTGTCGCTTACATTATAGAACTAAATGAGCTCTTTCCGTAGCAATATTAACTTGGATGACATCCATTGGTTTCAAAGAGAAAAACTGGAAAAAACCACGATCGCTTGCTCGCGCAAACAGTGTGGCGCTCTATACGTGTAATATTTTATCAATTTTTTAGAATTATGCATTTTCACAATTCTCTTTTTACAAAAGAGGAATATCTGTTTTCCAGGAGAACGTTTGTGCGTCCTTGAATGTTTCCAAGGAATGTACATTCATTTTTTACACCGCTTTTTCCCCTATGAGTTGTTTGGTTGTTTCAAATTCTAGGCAGATCGTAAGGGCAGGTTTTGTTTTAGTGCATGGCCTTTTTATCGTCCCCAAACAGTCTATGGATGCAATCGGTCTTTCAAGCGCGGCGGGAATGGGCACCACCCAGGAGTGTACCCTTATCCCAGGATAAATACTGATGCACCCCCCCCCCCGTCTCGCACTCTAAACTCTTCTCCCATTACGCTGATGATGTGTTGAATTTCATTATTTGTTGTTGCGTGCTTGTTACATTGTTGCAGTTGTTTTCCTTGTGGGGCTATTGGCCGTTTAGCCGAAGGTTGGATTTTACCCTTTCTTTTCCTTTTTGGGAGATCAAAGAGTAGCATGTCGTCCTCACCCCTGTGTTTCCCTAACAGTCCTCGAGACAACCGGCCTCCGAGGCACGTCGGCGAGTGGGCACCTTCCAGGACTGTACACTACCCCTTGCGGGACACTGATGTCCCTCTCGCACCCTAGACTCTTCCCCATCTTGCTGACTATGTTGTGGTGTGTGGTGTAAAAGTGGATCAAGGTTGCTTCCTTGAGGTACTCCGGAAGGCAACAGACATTTATCACACATGAGCCCTGACACATGAACATAATTTTCACAACAGGAGGGATAATTTTTAAATCAATGGCAGTACGTTGGACACAAACCATAACTATCTAGTTTGGTAAGAAGAGTATTGTGATCAACCTTATCGAATGCCCTCGTCATACCAAAATATATTGCATCCACTTGTGCATTTGCGGCGAAAGGGTGTTATCGATGACAACACTCTTTCGCCGCCCAATACTCGTTGCTCACGGGTTAGCCTGCATAACGATAAAAATAATTTTATTAGTATAGATAAATACCAACATTTGTTCAGAAAACATTTTTCGTACTCGCCATAAAAACACTTGGGGGAGGGGGGGGGGGGGCTCATGGGCCGTCCTCTCTTGAATCCCAAACTGCTGGAGAGTGATGCGTCCGCAAAGTGCGCCCTTCGTTTGTGCAGTAGTTACTCTAAACTGCCGCTTTGCTTGACGTGCTAATATGTTGACATAGCGTCAATAATAGGAAAGCCCGATGGAAATAAATGTTCACCAGCGTCATAACCCTTCCCTATTGGAAACGACCAGTTGAAACACTTTGGGGGGGGGGTGCTTATGGGCCGTCTTGTCTTGTCCGCAAAAGCGCCCTTCGTTTGTGCAGTAGTCACTCTAAACTGCCGCATGGCTTGACGTGCTAATAGGTTGACATAGCGTCATCATTGTGAAAGCCGGATGGGAATAAATGTTCACCAGCATCATAACCCTTCCCTACTGGAAAGACCAGTTCAAACTGGTACGAGTTTCAAACTTGGTTATTGATCCAGTTTGACCAGTTTCATGTGGGTTGAACTGGTCAAGGTGGTTCGAACTGGTCATACTGGTTGACTGGTCGTGGCGGCTGAACTGGTCATACTGGTTGACTGCTCATGATGGTTGAACTGGTCATGGTGGTTGAACTGGTCACACTGGATGACTTGTCACGCTGGTTCGACAAAATATATTTTCATTTATTCACGCCACCACTGCGCTTCGGATATCTTTATTATACACAAATGTAGACAAAATACGCCTACTGCAAGCATCAGCTGAACATACATTGAGCGCATACACCACACGGCTCATACAAACATCAATACAACAGCACACTAACCCGATCACTTCTTCCGAGCTCTGCGTTTTCGTCTTTTATACTGGTCGTTTCGAACGTACGGAATTTCTCGGTGACCGCCTAAGCAATAAAAATATTCCCAACATGTTGATTTTGCAACGTGAGCTACACTGGCCTAGGTTGAGCAGTTTCGCGTGGCTCCCAAAGAGCCGTGCTGCGCATGCGCGAGGAGCAGTGACGTCACACGGCGTACAACTGGCGCGCCGCCGCCGCGCGCGCTCGCCGGTCTGCGCATTCCAGACGAGTGACGCCATAGCCGCGGCAGACGCACTGGCGCCGCCGCCTGCCCAGCTGTGCGCCTCCGTTGCGAAGTAGCCAAGTCTGACGCTGCACCGGAGCCGCTTGATAGCGCCTCTTATTATGAGCGCATAAGCTCACGCTACATATAGCCTGACATAGCCCAGCTAAGCCACCGCAATTTTTTCCAGCAATGTCATACCATCTGAGGGTATTTTGAAGGGCTGAGGGGATGAATCTCTTAGTAAAAAGTCAACGCTCGTTCATGCCGTAATTATTTGAAAGCCAATAAATCAAAGTGAGAAAGCCAATAAATTAAGTGAGAAAGAGGGTCAAACTGGTAACCAGTTGGACCAGGTAGGCCAATCTGGTGACCAGTTTGGTCAATCTGGTTACCAGATGCACCCGTCCGGCCAGTCTGGTGACCAGTCGGCCAATCTGACTACCAGTTCGGCCAATCTGGTGACCAGTTGGGCCAGTCTGGTGACCAGTTCAGCTATAGTGACCAGTTAGGCCAATATGGTGACCAGTCAGGCCAATCTGGTGACCGGTTAGTAGGCAATCTGGTGACCAGTTAGGTCAATATGGTTACAAGTTAGACCAGTCTGGCTACCAGTTGCACCAGTTTGATTTCTTGTTAGACCAGTCTGACCAGTCCAAAAACTAGTTTGACCAGTCCTAATACCAGTCTGATTAGTTAGATTACCAAACTGATCTTTCCAATATGGAATTGGTCAACGTCGCGGCCATTTTGCTTGTAGGTACTGCATCTCCTTCGGCTGTTCCTCCTCTCTCAGTCACATGACCTAGCATTGCCCCTTCCAGGGACAATAGAGATTTGGTAGATCGTTCCGGTACCCGCAATAGCGGTACGCGATAAAATACGATGCATGCGCAAAGACGGCGGCGGAGCACCGGATATCGTTATCAGAGTTATCGGAACGATATTCTAAAACTCAGCAATAAGTAAACTTTAACCCACAGTCAGCGTTCAAGAAAACCGGCACAGCTAGGGTATTGCTAAACAAAAGCGGCGGTGCACTGAGGCTACGGAAAATCTTCGTGCTAATAGAACGCCGGAAGAAATAAAGAAAGAATAACACATTTGTTCATTGAACGAGGCATGGTTTATACAGCCTTGCTCGTAAGGAGTTTGTAGTAAGTGGTTACTTGTAATCAATTACAATTTACTGTAAATTTTTAACGCTTCAGTTTTTTCGATAACTTTTGTTGCAATTTAATTCATATTTTTTGTGATATAAGCAACCAATTATATGTTTCAGAAGGATTAAGATGTCAACGCGCTCAGTGACGTTTTGACTGTCGAGTTGTCGAGAGAGTCTCGTTTGCCGTGTTTGACTGCTTTACAGACAACTGTGTTCTGCACTGATCTCATCTATAATTGGTTAAAAGTCAGGAAGGTAGCGGCAAATGCCCCTCAAATTAAATCTTGTATTTTTCCGCCACCAATCGCATTCAGTTGTTTCCGTGACGTCACGATTTTCGCGAACCAATCTTGCTTTTGCAAACGAATATTTTCAACATGGCTGCCTGGCAGATTTCCTACGACTCCTCCATCTTGCAGCAATCATTCTGCTCTTTACCGCGGTTTTTACCAACCCGAGCGCAGGTTCTTAAGTCGTAGCTGCGTCCACTTTTATTCGCAATATGTTCCGCGCAACAGCGTGAGAATCCAGCGATAAAACTGTCATTGTAATGTTAGATGTGGGAGTAAGGCCTCGCATCGTGCATACGTCGGACGCCGTCTGCTTCGTCTCGCCTCAGGTTGCGCCTCAACATCATGACTGCATCGGCTTTTTTCGCAGTGGTTTTAATGGAACGATGTTAAAATGGAGCGGTAACCAAAGTCTTATTTATAAGTGTAGTGGTCTGTGCGGAAAGGGAATATGTGAACCGCGAACACAGTGAGTGTGTTTACTGATTCGGACCGTATCTTTGTTGGTGATAATAAATACCGTAGTCTGACTACTTAATTGACGCCTTCGAAGTAGTATGCATTCATCTGTGTAACATGGCTTCTTTGTCGAGTTTCCGCGTCGCAATAAGCTGCACTGTAATCTATGACTGCGATAGTATCCTTAGATGCACCCTCGTTCGCAATAATGAGCTGTTACACACATGCGGCATAAAAATAATGGAACCAGTGATGCATGTGTTACAAACATTTAATTGATATTGTTTTAAGCCTTAAGAAGCTGGTGTCTTCGTTTGGAAAAAGTTGAGAGAGTTTGAGGAAGCAGATACGGCTCTCTCAAATGCTTGCCGAACATTCTGATTGCTCTCAGAGGCACTCTCAGTCGCATGTTTATGCTTCGAAACCCCGGTAACGCGACGCGTGTGCACCAACTCGAGTCGCGGCCTTAGGTATTACGGGCAAACACGCACCAAGGTTTTCTACTTACACTAAATCGAAATTTTTGCCCACACACTTCGATTTCTGCACTGCTTTAATATTTGTCATGGCTGAAAAGTATATCAATGAAAATTGATTTCAAGGGCGGCTTTCTTATATTCGTAATATTTATTTAAACCAAAACTGCAAAAACATACCGATTATCCAGATGTCCTGAGCTTGGTCCGAATGCAAGCGGCATAATGGTTTGTCATTATAACAATAAAATCGACAACGTGTGAATCAAGCAACGGCTCGAACCGCCTAATTACTTTTCAGACGTGTGTTTATCTCTACATTACACCAAACCGTAGCCGCGAACGAGCTTTTCAGAGTCTGCCATCGTTTTTCGGGTCTGCCTTGGCAAAGTCAGACTTTTGTAGAAAACACATCAAACTTCTTCTTGGAGCAAACTTCGCAGTTCTCGATGTCAGAACTTCCGTGAAACCATTGGAAAAAAGGGTCTCTGTCGTTTCATCGACACATATTTCATCAACTATTTATCGACACTCGTTTCATCGACACTGATCGTTTCGTCAACACTATGAAGTTTAACACGTACTGTGAAGTTTCATCGACACGCAAATTGCACGCTGTAACAGCATTTTGTCGTGCATGGATCACTGGAGCACGTGTTAAACTATCCGACCCACCCAGCTCACAACGCTTCGCGGCGACAGTCTGCTGCAGTTCATAACAAAAGTGTGAACCCACCCGGCCCAACCTCACATGCCGCTTCGCAGCAGCGTGTACGGGTGGTCCCGCACCGCCGCATGTACCGCATGTACGGAATGGGTGTGACAGTAAAAATATATACAAAACTACTTAGCCGCTTGTTGTTTAGGCAACAGTTCAGTCTATCGGAGTATCACGATATTGTTAGCTTACCGTTGGTCGCGATGGTGCGAAATTTAGTCTGTGCAGCACGATTGCTAGCCTGCTGCCTTTAAAGTTCATCACGCAGTAGTGATACACGACCGCACGCTGGAGCGATGCTCATCATCGAAATGGGCAGGGGTGGGGAAATTCAGGACTCCGGTTTCTGCAGCGCAAGCTTTCGCTACATGTGCTGCAAGCTTGCTGCGTTAACACACTCCGACAGCAGCCCCCATAGATAACAATAGAAGCAAAACTAACTACAGCGAACACTAAGGTGACCAAGGAAAGAGGTAAAAAAATTTGGATGAAGAAGAAAAGATCGAGGTAACGCTGGTTGGCCGTCACGACGAGGAGAACGGCATTGTTGCTATTAGGATCAGCTGGGATACGACCTGTATATCATATACTCGAGGAAAAGTCACAAAAAAGACACAAAATGGCTACAACAAGCCAATTTTTATTTAAATCGGAAAGTAAGAAATGTATTAAGGAAAGAGCAGATGAATAACTCACATCCAAGAGATATTCCCCTTGTCCACTCGAGGCTTGCTGAGAATCATTATGAATGAAATATTTTTGGCCACAAGTAAAATGCTCGATCAGCAAAGCTCAGAATTTCTCGCAGCAGAGCTGATGCCAGAGGTTACCGCGACGCTACCGTCGCACGTCACATTGTTTAAGATGCCACCACGATCGATTCCAAGTCCTTATTGATTACTACACTGTTGATATAATTTTCAATTTCTTTGTTAACAGGTAACTTGTTCTTAGCCTCATCCATCTAATCCATGTTGACATCAGCAAGCACAAGCTCTTCAACCATACCCGCTGACTCGCACTGCACCACCGTGCCAGTCGGATCCATCAACATGCTCGCCCCAATTGCGTAGCCGCCAATTCATCCCTCGAAGCCGACGCCGTGGCAACGCTACACTTGATTATCGAATCGCCCTGGTCTCTCTGAATCACCTCCCAGTACGCTGGACCTGAAATCATATCGAACGCGCCTGGGCTACACCAACAACTTGCATCCGAGCTGCCCGTATGCCTCTGCCATATACGCAAAACACATTTCGAAGCATACTCCGATGCCCACTTTGCAGAACGGAGCGTTGAAGGTTGTCTGTCGGCTGCCCGTGTGTAATAAAGTCTGCTTCACTGAACCTGATTTTCCCGGGGATGTAGAAGCCGGAGAGGTGTATTTTACGGTGCTTGGCCAGCATCGAACCGTCCGGTCCGTAGACCAGGCAGGTGCTGTAGCATTTGCCATTGTCACTCTCCGACATGGAGCCGCCAATGAGGTACACCTGGTTTTCTTTGGCGCTGCGGATACATCATCTTGCTGGACTCACCGGGAATCGTCTCGACGCACTCTAAACGTTTTAACACCCGTAATCGTGTAAAAAGGGTGTAAGTTAGGACAAACACTCTTTTTACACTTTTTTACACGATTTCTGAATATCGGCGCGTGTAAAAGGGGTGTGCTGACGTTTTTCATCCCTTCCACGCCCTTTTTACGACCCCGCTTGTAGCGATGGTGTCTGAAATCGTGTAAAAGGGTGTATAGGCGAATTTTACGCCCTTTATTCACACGGTGTAAAAGGGGCGTTATGGTGATGCAGCCTAACACACCCATGATTTCATATCCGTTAATGTTTATTGCTTTGCTGAAACTGTTGCTGATGTACGGTGGTACAAAGATACAGTATAATTAATCGCCACACGAAGTCGCGTATGATTAGGAAGTGATAGAGTATAGTTTTTGCAACTCCGATCGAACTCACCGTCCGACGCGATCCGAGAATTACGTGTCGCGCGTGCGTCAGTTTTGTCAGTTCAACTTCGATTTTAAAACAAAACATCTCCACTCGCAAAAGATGGAGAAGACGTGCCAATGTACAGCCCAGGCAGCACAAAGTATTGCGCCGATATAGGATCAAATCTGAAAAATTGTGCCGTTACCATTTTGGTCCAGCCAATATCTGTGAAAAAAGGGATGGATCGCGCCGACGCCAACCTGACATACCGTACGCGACGCCGTTTTTGGTTGAGTGTCAAGAGTCCTACTTGAATGGCCTATGCCGGCGAGGTATTTCTATTTCTTAAAGGGCAACTCCGGTCCATACTTTCGATTTTGGGATTATGACTGTTTTTAGTGCAGTCGGCGTCCCTGAATTGCAAGGTGTAATTTTTTCTCGTTATTGTGCGTAGTTTTAAAGATATCGACGCCTCAAATTTTTGTTTGGGCGCGGCTAACAAAACCGAAACTAGCCGCTCGAGGCCCTGGCAACACTGGAAATCAGCCGCTATGTGAACGTGACGTCAGGATCGTTCTCGTTCAACGAGTACGCAGGCCAAGCGGCACCTACCTCTGTTGCGCTAGCCGTCCAAAGATAGGAGGTAAGCTGATTTTGTTTTAATTCTGCATACGTGGTAGTTATCCAGCATATGTAGCAAGAGTTGGTGCGTATACCCAAAAGCTGGCGACTGGAAGACCCGTGAACTCGTACGGTGCCGTACTCGGCGGCCGCCGCCGTGCGTGCGCTATGCGGTACTCGTCGCTTGTATACCCAAAAGCTAGCGACTAAAAAACGAGTGAACTCGTTCGGTGCCGTGCTCGGTGGCTGTCGCTGTGTGTGCGGTCTTCCGTACACGTCGCTAGGCCTCAATTGTCATCGGGTCTGCGTGGATAGAGCGGAGTTGCTCTACGCCGCGCTGCCAGTGACGTACGGTACTAGTGGCCCTCTCGCTTTCGCGCTGCGGGTCAGTCCCAGACACGAGGCTTTGAGGCTCTCCGGCGCGGGCCACGGCGCCCCGAACACATGTGTGCTGGGCTGTACACGTCGGTTTTTTTGTTGTTGTTCTTTTTTCCTCAGGGCGCGTAAAGCCGAAGTCCAAAGTTCACTCGTGGAACAGCGTTCACCTACACCTTCTCCAATATCCGGTCCGTTGGAAACTTGTGAAAAAGCAGCTCCGGGTTGCGCAGCGGGTTGTTTGAGCAGCCCACAGTGGTACAAGTTGCAATCGGCATCTTTGGAGGAACAGCTGGGCAGTCTTAGGTGCGCCGAGTTTCTCGGTAAAATGAACCTTGGAGTTCTCACAATCAAATAAACAAAAGGCTATACCGAAGCTACACGGGCAACAGATAAAAGCAACGGCTAAACACGCCAATCACAAGCAGAAGTAGCGGTGGTAGCGGCTCAAAGAAGCGCACTCCGCGTAACGCCCGGACCGGAGGAGAAAAGAGAACGATACTGACGTCATGGCCCAATGTGGCTTTAGCGATCGGCAACCCGCTGGCCGACCGCTAAGGAGCAGCGGCTCGCGGCGGGTCGCATTTTTATTATCGGCATTAGTTGAGAATGCGGCGTCTCACGGACGTAATATTTGGCTGGGGTCGTATTTTGTGTCACTACAGCGATGCAAGTAATTTATTTCATTTTGAGTTTTGGCCTGAGTTGCCCTTTAACCGCCTAAAATTCGACGTTAAAAAAGAAAAGAAAAACAAGATTAAGCAAAACGGAATCTGCTTGCTTTTAGGCCGAGAAAGACCTCCTGCGTTGAAGCATTGAACAACAAATCATGGGCCATGGCGCCCTCATTTCCGGGGTATTACAAAACTCACCTGACTGGGCCTCGCACTAGTTATAGCACCTTCACTGAGATTTTATTTTTGTGTGTAGTTCCGAAGAAACAATGTCGCAAGACAAACGAAAGTGCCGAATTCATGACACATTGGAGTATACTATTCTTATATCTGCGTGTTGACACCAAAATATCTAGCCTCCCGACGCGTCATTTTATTTTTTACTTTTTTGGTACGCGTGAAACCGAATCTCTTGTTTCATGTGTTCGAATTTGTTTTGTGTATTTATTTCATGATTTCGCGGTCGGCATCAGAGCACGCACGCTACTGCATGAAGCAAGTACTGACGGTCCGATTCGGGACCCTCCCGTGGCAGCGGTGGCTCATCAAAGCAGCAGAGGGAGATTATGCCGCTTTGTCCACCCCTCTTTGACCTCTTCTTCTGATAAGCCTCCACACCTTCTTTTGTGTCTTCGTGTTGCTGTGAGCGAGTGCGAAGGCCGCTTCTAGCAAATCAGAGGGGTGGTGCGTAACACGTGACCACTCTCCCGTAGGACAAAGACGCTTGGACGAACATTTGTCACGTGACTCGCTCTGACGCGCTGATGGGCTCACTGGGACAGAAGTCTTTGCCGTATTCCGAGTTGGTGGTGAATTCTAGGGGCCACGTAGGTCCGGTCTCTAAAAAGGGGGCGCCCGTCATGCGTCAGTGCCTCCTGTTTTTCGTTCGTTGCAGTCGCAGTCGTGATTTTTCGTCTTGAACGGCCGGAATACTTTCATACTCACTTTTTGGTAATGGTCGTTAATTTCGTCGGAGTTCATGCGAATTATTGTGCTCTGTTTGTTGGACCCGTTTCGACAAAGAACTGCTCATCGGCGGTCGCGAGACTTCCGTTGAGTGTGACCGACCGCCTTCAACCCCGACGTTGTGTCTGCGTTTTTTGTGCTGCCGGAATCGGATTGTGCATCTATCACGACAGAGAGCTGCACATCGGCGACCGTGAGAGTTCCGTTGAATGTGAGCGACCGCCTCCATCCTCGACGTTGTGTTGGTGAATTGTTCTGCGCTGCCCGAATCGGACTATGCATCTATCACGGTTTGTAAGTACTCTGGAAGCATGCTTCTGGTAGTAGTCCTGCTTCCGTCTCAATAGATCATTTTACTGTTTACAAACATAAACTGCCGCTTACGCGCCAAGCAACTCCCGGTCGTTATTATTATTATTATTATTATTCCATCTTTGCCAGCCTGTCCAGTTTTGCTTACGTCACCAGAACTAAAAGCATTAAAGTAGGTTTAGGCGAAGGAAAGCCTTACTAAAAGTTTGAGTGCATTTATTTTAAGCCTCTAAGAATTTTGTAGCTTTGTCACAAAAACTTAACATTAGGTCGCAAATGCTCGCATTTTGAGGTTTGACATTGCGTTTGTCGCGAATTCGCGACAGAAGAGGATAAGATCCACGCACGTGTTTCTGGATTGAAAAAATAAAGTGTTCGCATGTTTCAATTCGTTAGCAATCATTTCTCCGTAAATACTTTTTGATGAAGTGCTGTGTTACACATTTAGTGTTACTTCTAGCTGAATGAAGTGAGAGTAACTGCGCAGGCGAGCTGGTGAAGGATCATGGTGAAACAAAAACGAGACTAGGGAAAATAAATCGGGACAACACAACATGTCTCAAAACATTTTGAGACAGTGTTGTGTTGTCCCCATTTTTGTCACTAGTCTCGGAGTGTTTTCACTATGCTCTTCTAGCTGCAGTACACCTTTTGGAAAGGGTGTACTGCTGCCATCACACCCTAATAAAATGGTGTAAAGCAGAATCACACCTTTCTGTGAAGGGTGTAAGGAATTACGCCGGATTTTGAGGGTGTGAGAAATAACACCTTTTTCTAGGGCGTTTTGTACACCAATAAGGGGTGAGTTGCGACCGATGCCATTTACACCAATAAGGGTGTGAAAATGTTTAGTGTGTACTTTGGAAAGTTCGGTGACCCGGTTGGGAATCCGAAACATTCAGGTAAAACTACCATCTTCGCTCCCTTGGAGGCCGCCTCTCTGATTTTTCGACTTGTGTTTTCGAGGTTCTGAGCCTTGTTGGAATTCAGTGAGCTGCGCTGTGAACAAGTCTCAAGGCGAAACTTGTTCATCGACATGATATGGACTTGGTGCGAATAAATATTCGATTCACGGTTTGCAACGAGAGCGTAAATTTCCACTGACGCTCCCTGGTAGATGTATCAGAGGATGCGCAAGCTCCAGGCCTCCGTCGGGTCTTTCATACCGGAGGCCTCATAGTAGCATGGATGCTTTTAATAGCCTGTTTCAGCCACCTGATACCAGCGCAAATTTCCCAACACGCAACGCCTGCGCAGGACATCATTATTTGTAGACCTCGAACCTGGGGCGTGAGGCAAACGTCCTCAACTGAGCGACAGTGAAAGGTAGAGTGGTTGTAATCCCTCTACACTGAATGTAGTCCAGTTTCCAATTTCCACGCAGTTTCTTTTTGATCTGCAGGTGTGGGGTACGAGGCAAGAGAAAATAAAATAAAAAACAAATTACTATTGCACAGCGAAAACGCATTTCAGTCACTAGTTCACACTCGGGGAAACGCCTGTACGGGTCATAACGACATGTTAACCCTTACAAAAAATATAACTGGCCAGATCTGAAGATTTCAGATATGGCCATATCAAAATTGCCACATATAACCTGATATGGTATATCTGACAGATATAGCCTCATAATGCCAGATATCGCCTGATATCCCTGGCCAGATATGAAAATCCCAGATCTGGCTAAGTAAGGAAATTCCAGATCTGGCCAGGTATAATCAAAAGGACACAAGCCTAAAATCAGGCACTTTATATCTTTTTATTGTCTGCAATTCCTGAGTGCCCCTGCCCGCACTCGAGGAATTATAGGAACGGTGATCCAGCTCACTAGTGATCGCTTGTTTTGACCGACTCCGTGGTTACACAGTTTCGAGTCTAATTCGTAGTCACCCTGAACAAGCGTCCCAAAGGGCCAAGGACCTGTCATATCATTTTTAAAATTTCTCGTCAATGGCAGCGTTTATGATACCGTGCATTCTGTCCAACCTTCAACCAGGCTGAGGCGCTTCGAAATCTTCACAAGATTATCATTCTCGTGATTGTTGTTTTAGCAGGAATTACTTAAAAGCATGAGAAATCACAACAACCAAAAACCGGGATCTAGCTCGCATTCAGCGGAGCTGTTTCTATGCATTTTTAGCGTTTCTAACTTAATATCAGTGTGTTTGAAGCTGTACGAGAATGATAATAATGTAAGAGATATGTTTGCAGCTCATCCAGGTTGAAGGTTGAACAGAATGCACAGTACTGACATTGACGAAAAATTTTAAAAGTGATATGACAGGTACTTGGGTTCAATACACTTGTTCAGGGTGACCTGGAATTACACCTAAAACTGTGTAACCAAAGAATTGGTCGAAATTCGACTCGCTTGCAGGGCAAGTTGCCAATTAGAAACACTGTCCCCATGATCCTCGAGCACGGGCCGAGGTGCTTGGGGGATTTAGGCACCATATGTCTATTCTGGCGTAATGTTAACACTTCAAAATAATTAGTCTTACTTTGCACAGTCTCTCGTGAAAATTAGCATTAGATCAATCTCAAACTCTGCTTCGCCAGCCGTAGAAGTTTGGGACTGCTCAGCATTATTTTCAGCTTGTGTGAACAATGAGTCATTCAGATTGTTGCTAACAAAATTAATTTTTAACTCCTTTAAATCCTAATATACTGAAAACCGGCCGCCAGATAAAGCTGTATATACGCCAAATAAGTGTCTGTGAGATGCCAGATAAGTCTGTATATACGCTATATCAGGCTGTATATACGCTAGATAAGCCTGTGTATACGCCAGATAAGTCTGTATATACGCTCAGATATGTCTGTATATGCGCTATATCAGTCTGTATATACGCCAAGATAAGTTCGTATATAGGCTGTCTCCGAATTCGCTACTCACTCCGGCTAATTGTACGTACAAAACCGCGAAGATTTGGTTGTTATCTATGCCATTTTTATTCCACAACGCGGCGGAGCTGATAACACTTCTTCACCAGTTCAGCGGGAAGAAGGTTCTGTGATGCAGCTCCACCCCTTTGTCATGTCAGATGCAAACACCTGCGTCACACCGGAGAAAAACTTTTGAGCCAATCTCCCCGAGTATGTACGCGTATAGTTAGCCGATTGGAGTGGCAAATTTTACCACTCACTCAATCCAACTACAATAATGGCAGTAAATGTTAACAACGTGTAGGTTTTTTTAGAAAGAATATTTAATCAGCAGTTTTCTTTGTCTGACCCTTCGGCATGAATTAAATGGTATATTACTTTTAATGGGTTTGTTGATTTCAAATGAGAAAGTGTAATTAAATCCGTATTTTCCGGTGTATAAGACGCACTTTTATTCCGAAATTTTCGGCGGTGCGTGTTATACAACGGTGCGCCTTATATGTATATCCATTTTTTTCTCTTTTGGCAAACTCTGAATGAACTCCTGTTGATGTTGATTAGTCTTTTTGTAACTGTTACTACAGCTCAATGCAAATGATGCGTCATAAATGCAAGTCAACCTTCCAAAACTAATGTTTAATAACAAAAATACACAAAAAAAGGAAGTCAAGAAAACGAAAACGAAGACTAGAGTTCCGAGACGTTAATTGGTAAGTACGGCATTTCATGATGCTTGGGCGCAACCACTTGTTATGAAGTCTCTTCGTGGCAAATGCGTGAACATAGGTGCGTCTTATACACAGCTGCGTCTTATGTGCTAATGTTTTCTTAGAAACTTGCGAAAAGAGGGGGGGGGGGGGTTGCGTCTTGGACAACGATGAGTCTTATACACCGGAAAATACGATACCTGCAATCCAAGATTTCTTCAGGCATGCGCATCGCTCCGTAATATACTGGACTTCGCATGTGGTATAAAGTCGACTTTCCAAGCAGCAATGGTACATCAGGGAATGGTCTGTTGTTACCATTATCATCGCCAGTGCATGATGCATATTCAGGCAGCACGGTAGAGAAGCGGCAAACTCTGGATAGGCTTGGCAATCCTGTTGGCCCTAACGAGCCTAGCCGCTTGCAGTGACTTGAGCTAACCTGATGGCAAAACGTTGAGTATTGCCACATCACACCAACTGCAATGAGACATTTCCCTGAAACAACAGAGTCCGTTAAAGTCGTGCTTTATATTATAGTCTAGGATGTCATGCTGTCCCTAACTTATTGTTATCTTTGTGTTAAGCCAACGTCGTGCGGTAGAGCCCCGGTAACGAAGACAAACTAGCTCGATTTGAGTGATGTTTGTTCTCGCTTTGTCGTTTTCCTCGTTGGTAGTTCATATGTTACTCAATAATTTGCTCTCACAATGTAGTTCGTAATTGCAAGCGGTTAAAAGGTTAAATGAAATAAAAATTGAAGTTATTTTTTTTAATATTGACCGGCACTTTTGTCACAGTTAGAGAAATCACCTGCGTGTCTGCATTAATAACGAAAATATGTAGACGACCAAGCATGTATTTTTAGACATCCGTAAAAGAATATCAGGTATATATTCTTCTATTTTTACATTGAGTAGTTTGTTGGCAAAAATGCGTAAGCCTGTCTTCAAAACGAGTTGTTTTAAAATGTTTCATAGCTTTGTTCTAACAAAGTTTATTGTAAGTTTTAATATTTCGTCGACAGATTGTAACATAAATGCGAAAACGTTTTGCTCTTTGGATGCTTCAGTCTGCAATTGAAGGCTGTGCAAAGCAGAATAGTAAAACCACGGCAATTCCCACGTGTCGACGCTCTAAGGTTTATAGATGCTCGCAAAAATATTAGCAGCGGCGTTCATGCAAGGCTGAGTCATCCTCGCAAGGTCATGGCTGAGTCATCCTCGCAAGGTCATGGCCTTCTCATAACGTTTTTGCGGAGGTATAAAAAATATGACCCGCGCGCTAATTTTATGATCTGGCATGGGAACAACCCTCTGAATTATTTATCGCTGGTAAGATTTTAAGAAAAATTGTTATAATTCGTACCAACTTGTACCAACCTGCCAACATGTTGGTGATACTATTTCTTCCAAATGAAAGCCCTGGCAAGATCAGGCTGTTGAACTGAGCGAATCGGTAATATGAATGAAATCGTAGGAATAATAGCAATAAAATGTGAGATCCGAGGAAGGAACACAGGTTTTACCTATTTGTTTCCTTATTTTCCTTTTCAGTTAATACATTTCAGTTGCAAGTAGTTTCTCTCCTGTCGCAAGTGTTCCTTTTGTGGCAGAGTGAAAAAATCGTAATTTTCGAAATGAAATATTTGGTTCATGTTTTATTTAAATAAAAGCCTTTTTTCCCCTTTAAATCACTCTAGCTAGAAGAAAGTGACTCATTATTATGAAATGTATTTTAAACATGGCAGATTGATTATCAGTCCGTACGACCACTATAAACAATACAAAAAAAGGATTAGTGTACATTTAAGCTTGAGTAAATTTAATAAACAATATTTTATTGATGTAAACCACACCATACTAGAACAAAAGCAGCTTGATTCTTTAGTTAGCGAAAAACATATGATTATGCTCCTTTTGTGTTTTGATTAGTTTCCAAGATATTCGTTCTTTTTTTATTTTCCGTTGCTTTCTTTCACTTTGATTTGCTTCCAGTAGGACAGGACGTAAGTTACAGTCGAACTGTAATGTAGACAAAAAGCTGGACACTCTGATTTGCTGAGAAGAGTTGTCCGCTTGATTTTTTGATTGACATACCAAAGGAAGCGCAAATTGAAAGTATCAAATGATAAAAAAAACAGTAAAAAAGTATTTTGGGAATTATTTCTTCAGGAAAGGTTTAATTTAAAGCATCAGAGCAAAACCAGTGTTGAACACGTTCCTCAGAAGAGGAACGAAAGCTCGTTCCTCGTTCCATCTCGATTTTTGGAACGCCTTCTAGTTACAAGTTCCTACAGTTCCATCTGTGCGAAAGGAACTCGTTCCCTTAGTGCTAAAAAATGGAACGTATCGCTACATATACGTTACTTATGTATTATTGCTAATTAGCTATATTATATATATCTATATATATATATATATATATATATATATATATATATATATATATATATATATATAACGGGCATGGTGGCGGGGGGGCCGAAGGCATGGGTTTATAACTGAGAAGAAACGAAACCCCTTGGTGAAAACAGCAACAACGGACGGTTTATTCCTCGACGTTTCGGCCGGAGTCCGGCCTTCGTCAGGAAGAACTTTTACAGATGAACGCGGGTGGTATTTATACCATGCTACGGTCGAGTCCAAGTTTCAAAAGCGGCGGGAGACGGCTGCACTTTCCAAAGAAGCGTAGGCTGAGTTCCGGATAAGCAAACGTTTATACAATGCTTCGGTCGAGTCCAAATTTCGGCGGGGTAACGGTTGGAGCTTTCGTGAGAGGGAAGCGTGGGGCATTTCGTATGCGGGTGAAGAAGCTTGACGGTCGGGGCCAAGTTTCAAGGACGGTGGGAGGACGGTTGTAGTTTCTTAAAGGGGCCCTGCAATCATAATTAATTGTCTACCTTTTTTGCGGTTTCCACGTCTCTTGGGGTTCGGGCAAGCCAGCGGGCACGGAGAGAGTCAATAAATATCAGTGCATCATATTTTAACCGGACGACGCGGAAACCTCCTAAACCGACGGGGGCGACCCGCGGTACCGAAAGCGCGCGTAATGTGACGTCTTAGGTCCTGGGCTTACTACTGGTTAGAGCCGCTAAAAGCTTCTTTTTAGTCGAAATACAAAATATAAGGGGCGCGAACCGTTTCAATAATTTATAAAAGTAGTTTTTGTTCAGTATTTAAGATCAGAAAAGAAACAAATGCAGTTTATAAAGTACGGAAACAAGAAATGACCCGTCGACATACCCGCCACCAATCGGTGGAAAAGGCGGCGCCTACTAGAAAGGAGTAGTGGGATCAGGCGCCGACACGGAAAGGTCCCGGATGTACGCGGCGGCGCTGCGGCCGTAGGGACCGAAGGACCCGGCCGGCTCTGAGCGTTCCCAAGGCCTTCGGTGAGCAGCTTTGTCTTGCGGTTTGGCCGTTTCGCGGTATGGCAGCGCGAAGTGGCTCCCATTCTGAACTGATCTTTACCCCGTGTTTGCTGTCGTTTGTGGCCAATGAAGTGTCATGCCGAATTTGTGTTTAATCGCGCAGCAAATGCAATGAAAGCCGCTCTAGCTGCCCGCTACATACAGCCTATCCAGAACACGCTTTAGTGGCGCCCTCTCGCGCCGTCAACACGGAGTACGGAAGCCGTGAGCGCTCGCTCAGCTCACCACCCCTCGTTTAGTTCACGGCCACTCAAGCAACCAAGGACGTCATGACGGAGGTTATTTTTTGCTTGTTTTTGTAATTTTAATTTGCCTATTAACTTCTAAAATAAATCGAAATTCGAGAAAAGAAAAGTGTCATTAAGTTACTACGTTCAGTGCGCTCAGGTTTGGTGCAAATAAAAAATTAGTAAAAAAGCCATTGCAGGGCCCCTTTAAGAGGGGCGCAGGGTCACTTTGTGTCCGGGCGGGCAGGCGTGACCTGGACGATAGCGTACAATAAACGCAAGACACGCGCAAACTAAAATGCTGTCACAAAACAAAACAAAAAAAACGGCATGGTTATTTGGGTTGTTTGTGGGGCACGCATGAGTCAGACCTGGAAGGGAATATTTTAAACGTAGAAATAAAAGGAAAGAAAATGAGTATCAAAACCTGGAAATAAAAGAGAAAAGTTGATGATTCAGTTCCGGCCACAAACAGAGTATCACGTTGCTACCAATAAGGTCTGGGACCTGAAAAAATGTCCACTGTTCGCTGTTGCTATTCCTCTCATAAGATTTTAATTGATGCCAGAGTACCGGGCCTTTCATTTATTCCTTGTTTAATTGCGTTGACTCAGTAAATTAGGTAGGATTCATGCTGTTCACCTTCACGATTCGATTTAAATCCAGATTCTAGGAGCGTCACTGTCAATTTATCAAACGAGTGTTCTGGGAAAGCGAGATGTTTGGATAGAGGCAGTGTGGGAAGATCTATGGCGTGAGATTTGTGATAATTAAAGCGCAGTCTAAATGCCGTTCTAGTCTGCCCTATGTATTGCATTTTGCATACGGTACACTCAAGTAGGTATACGACACAGATATACCCCATCAAATCGCAACAAACAAATTTGAATGCCGTGATGAAAGGACACCAGAGGAAGAAAACAACTGGAAGCAAGGTTTCATGTGTTGATATACTCACCTTTAAAACTCTTAGCGCTTTACCATATTCCTATTTGTGTGGGCGTTTCACACGAGCCAAGTGTACAGTGAGCCGGTACGGAGATGCGGGGTTACTTTTATTATTCTTTATTAAAGGGTTACCCGCTTTCCACAAGATTTTTACAACAACCTCACAGGTTTCAATCTAAGTTTCTTGTTAGAACTTAACAACAGTTGCTTCTCGATGTTGCTGTCCGGAATACGAGTGATTGGAGAAGAGGGTAGGGCTTTTGAAAGGTCAGTCTTGAAAAATACCATCTCCTTCTTCGAGGTGGTCGGATTCGTTGTTCAGTTTGATGGTGGGGGAGAATCGGAGAGGAAATAAAGATTAATTTTTGAGTATCTTTTAAGGGACCAATGTTCGAGCTACACGGGTGCGTCCGATGTTTGGTAACCTCCCTATGTTGTAACTGTAGGTATCTTTGTGGAAGTTTGGGGATGACTGTAGTTGGCCTTATGCTTCTGAGTGTCTGTAAATTTGTGGAAGCAAAAAAAAAGTTGCTGAAATTAGGAAGTTTTTTTTTTCTGTGTCTTTTGCTTCGAATAAAATTTTAGTTCTTTGTGCCGTAGTCTCGGACACTGAAAAAAAAGTCAATCTCCACCAACTCGCCCTCACCCGAGAGTTACAAAGTGAGGACCCCCAAAATAAACCCTAAAATAAGCAACAAAAAGCTATCTATATTCTCCTCTTCGTAAATTTATTAGTTTTATATTTTTAAGGTTCTCCACATAGATATAAAAAAATTGCGTCACTGTTCCAGAAAACAACAAACAAAGAACGCCGTTCCTTTTTCCGTTCCCGTGAAAACGTAACGTGTTCATGTTCCAATTCCAACGATGCAAGATGGCGGTGTTCCTTCGTTCCTCCTAAAAAGAACGCGTTCCAGGAACGCCAATATTGAAACGCCGTTCTGCACAATACTGGGTAAAACCGGTGATTTGTTTCCAGGTTTAAATTATGATCTTGATCACGACTTAAATCATCTTGATTTTTATTCTTCACCCTGTTTCGTAGTCCTCGATTTTTCTTTTTCTAACTGTTATTTTTTGTTATGTTAGACGCTGACATGATATCACAGGAAAAAACACGCGGTCTCGTTACCAGCAAATAAATGTGCTATCGGCTCATGCCGCTCCAGTTACGGCCTGTAAGTTACTGCGACGTGAAAACGAAAAAGGCTTCAATCCTGTGTTGAAAACCTGCTTGCTATAAAGCAATATATTTGCCCCAGCTGCGCTAGCACACTGCAAGGTCAACATTTTGTTCTGCAGCAAGTTAGCTTAAAATAAAGAATAAAAATTTGCGGTTGGTTTGAGCGAGATGCTATCGAACTTTGAATTTTGAAAAACATTTTCAAGGTTGTGCTCATGTACTTGCGGCACTTCTTTTAGCAGCAACTTCAGCGGAAACAAGGATAATAGGAGTTTATTTTCAACAAAGTACAGGTTGGAGGGCGGCTTGGAAAAAAAGCTGTTAGCACAGCTTGACTGGTCCCAAGCCCCCACGACATCAGCAGCGGCAAAACAATAAAAAAAAAATCAGTGTTTTTTACACCGAAGAAATATTTGCACATATATTAAAAACAAAGTCGAGCTCTATAAGAGGACACCGCCGCAGTGTTTGCGATCGCAAACACATGAAATACACCCACAAGAAAAACATACATTGCACAAAACCACTCTCGTATAAGAAATACAACAAAACATTCAAAAACAACAAAACATTCAAAAGCATCTTTCAGTCACGGTCGTTCCGGCTAGAGATCATCATTTCCCGCAGACCGCCCACTGATAAGTTATCAAGTTCTATGTGATTTGTAGAAAGCTGATTCAGAATTGTTGGAAGTGTGTGAGCTGTGGTTTGACGACCTTAATCAGTTCTAGAGTTCTGAGAAAGGCACTTGCCAGGGTAACATTATGCGTGTTTGATAACTGTATTCTCTTCTTTTTAGATTTGATAGAGGTAGCGTGACAACAATACAAATGGAATATGCGGCACACAGCTCAAACCTAGATGACGTGGTCGAATTCCTTGCCACTGGTCAATAACAGATATAAAAATTGTGGGCGCCCGTTCTTTCGAATTGTGATTCGCTGTTACTCATTGGGCAAGTTGACACGCAAAAGACCACACAGAGTTGCTCAAATGGCTCGTTCCTGTCGTTTCTAATGCCTCGTTCGAAGCCTTCTTGGGTATGACAAGATGGGCTCTGCACTCTTTCATTTCAATCACAAGCGAACCTTAGACACGCTATAGAGGTCGAAACTCTTATTTGGACATAAATTAGGGCTGTCTAAATTCAGAATATTCTATTCACTACAGCCCAAACTACGGCCTCGCGTCAATTAATTACACTCCATCATCCTTGGTAAACAAGTGGAGTCCCACATTATTTAGGGTGAGGAAAAACGCTATTTTCTTATAATGTACTATCATAGAGTAATATACACAAGGTAAAGAGCGGACACTGCCATAGGCCCCAGAGGCCCAGATAGACGAGTGACAGCTAGCGCTCTTAGCGGGCGGCATTAAACACAATCTAGTTCCTGTTCCGGTCAAGTTAGTTTCGGTTTCGGTTTGGGCGTTTCTGCCCCGATTCACCGGCACCTTTCTTCTTTTTCTCCTTCTTTCCTTCTTGCGTCGCTCGTCGCTAGGCTCTCAGGAGCCCTTCGGCTCCCGGAGCCGCTGTTACTTTAGAGCGCAGCTCTTAGGCGCCCGTTCCCGGCTTGAGCGGCATCGCCGTTGGCGTCGGCGTCGCCGTCGGCGTCGGGTCAACCTCAAGGTCACCCCAAGGTCACGTGACCCCCCAAGGTCACGTGACCCCCAGGTCACGTGACCCCCTAGGCCACGTGGCCCCCTAGGTCACGTGACACCCCCCCCCCCCCCGAGGTCACGTGACCCCCCTCCCCCGAGGTCACGTGGCCCCCCAGGTCACGTGACCCCCCAGGTCACGTGACCCCCGAGGCCACGTGGCCCCCGAGGTCACGTGATCCCCCAAAGTCACGTGACCCCCCGAGGTCACGTGACCCCGAGGTCACGTGGCCCCCGAGGTCACGTGACCTAGGTCGTCCCCGAGGTCACGTGAACCCCCTCCCTCCGCACCTTCCCCCCTCCTCAAGAGCTGCGCTCCAATTCGGCATTACAGGGAGTTGTAAACGGCTTTCATTTTTTATGTTGACGCAGTTTTATTTAATTTTTTACGATAAATTCGTGCAAAATGTGTAAAACACAATTTCTACTTCCCAAAACAGATGCGTATATCTTGTTTTCTTTTTTTTTCTAGTGTACAACATTGAAGTTACACAATCTCCACGTTGACTCCTGACTGCTGGAGCATTTTGGGGTCAACAACAGCAAGTGGTTCGAAAATATTTTATTGGACCACATTCGTATACATTTACTTCATACGCTCTGTATGTTTTATAAGAAACAGATACTAATACTCACAAAAATAAATGAATATGAAGGAGTTCGGCATATCGTACACTTCGTAATAGATTTTTAGCGGAACCAAGTTAACAAACATTTTCCACAGGGAACATGCTGAATGATCCATTCGCTTTCACGCCGACTCGAGCACGGTAAGTAAGTCCAGAAATAAATAAGACATCGCTATCATACCAGTCATAAGAGTATAATAAGAGTGCAAAGCACACAGCGAAGAGTACGAATTCCCAATTTCCGGCTATTATAAAACATATGAGTTGGCATAGCTTGAAACACACTGCGTGCGAGCCAATACCGAACACTGAGAACTCTATTTGGAATCTGACAAGATTCAACGTCCCTAAAGATTCCTCGAAATACATTTGATCAGAATGAAAGTACGGCTTAAAAAAAGCAGCTAAAATACTATAGACAGTGGATACAAAAATGGATACATTTTCTTTCTAATATCTATAGCATCTACAGTGTACACTATTTTCTATGGGAATTCTGTAGAATATGGATCAAAACTTTTGCAAAAGCGCCGTGGTACACATTTGCTGGAAATAAGGAAAACAAATGTTTCGAGTGCAAGCTGTACCATTAATAAGCACTTTCTGTTTCTGATTTGGCAACCACCTCCGTTCACAACCTATTAAGAGTTAAACTTGTTTAGTTGCTTTACAGCATCTGAAGAGTGCAACAATTTTTGTCCAAGTTCTGGTCAAGAAATCGAACTTGCCAGCACCAAGCGTATTCTGCCAAAACATTTGTAAAAACTATTTGTGGCACTCTGAGCAATGCTAAAACTACCCAGACCTGAACGTTTGTGATACAAGACAGCACACACTCCTCAAACATGCGCCACACTCTCTATTACGGCAAGAAAGCGATTTTCTAGTCGCTGAACAAAATTAAAGGCAGCCTGGGATAGTATATGAGATTCCCGAAGAGTTCTCTAGGCACGTGATATGTTTTAGGCACAAGGAAGTACTGGCGAGGCCTGGTTAAGCTGTCAGACTCTTCCCTCAGTGGCTGAAAACAGCCGCAGCTGTGGGTTGTCAGTTTAAGGAAATGATTGATCAAATAGCCCCCAACGTAACACGTGGACGAGTCGTCAAATATGTTAAACTTGATGTCTGATGTCAGCTGAGAAATATCCTCTAGTGGCGGAAATTTATCAATTAGAAAACATTCCACATTGTCTGCAACTGAACTTTCATGGTGCAAAAATATTAGCAACTCCTTGAGGAGGTCAGCCTTGTCATCCTGTACGTTTCCATATTTCGACAGTTTGAACAGTTTCTTTAACTCTATGTGTTTTAGTCCTGAGGTGAACTGATACACTTTTGGGTTTGTATTGCAGCCCAGCATATGTCATATAGGTCCCAAAATGTTCTCAAGTAGGTCTTCCTGCAGCCGTCATGTAAGTAAGAACTTAAAGTCATGGCTGTTTGAAAGCTCCTCCAAGAGCATGAGGACACTTTTTATGGTAACTTGCCACCCTATAATGGTTTGTGGCTGCATCCTACTTTGGAAGTTACATGCTGAAATCCATCCGAGTTGCAAGTGAAGGAAATCGAGTACCTCAGATTCTCCTTTCAAAATGGCATGACGCAAGTTCTGCCCCGTCTTCTTGAATTGTGAGCTATTTAGAAAGCTGTCCATTTTATTGCAGAAATAGGCTGTAGCCATGGCTGCCTCAGGACGCTCCTCAACATAAACAATAAAATTGCAAGACAGACTGAGGCACTCATTACCTGGGCGGCACGTTTTGCTTTCATGTTACTGAAAGGGTTTTGAAAAACGTGTCGCTCAGTAAGTTTCGCATCCAATCGCAACCTCATCTCAACTAGCCCAACTTCACGCCTTGTTGCTCATCTCATGGGTAGAACGATAAAGTTTAACAATATGGGACCACTCAATGACCTCATTTCCAACGGAAAAATTGTGTGCTTGGAGATTGTTCCTGGTTGTTTTGATGAGGTGTGGAACATCGAAGATAAAGTAAATATATTCGTTGTCAACTTCAAGAAACGGCTTACCCACAGACACACCAAGTTATTTGGTCAAGCTTACGTTTGAAGCCCCTGATCACAAACCAAAGTCTTTACTGTGAAGCCACCAATCTTAAGCTCTTCCAATGCAATGAGAGAAATGAGGAGACTGCGGATAACAGAAAACGGTGTTGAAGTGTGCACAACAGTGTATACAAGTGGCTGAACCCACCTCCTGAAAATTCCAGAGAGCACTACAACCACGGCTCTATCTGCAACACCTTCAACTAGTTCAACACCATCATCTGTAAATCCATGTACAATGTCGTTCGCAGGGTCATAAGTCAAGTCCCTTTTCAAAGAAATCTTATCGAAAATCGAGATACACACCGATTGCAGCCCGACAGCCCGACGGAAACAACAGCGCGAGAAGCTCAAGCCGCTCGGCTCCACAAACTCACGCCGAGCATGCGAGCACGCGGGCAGTCATGCGTCACCTTGTTAGATGCATAGCCGACCGAACACGCTGCAGCAGAAAGCACAAACGGACGGCACGGCACGGACGAACGACGCACGGACGAGCAGAGGCCATGCAGAATGATGCTGAGGCGACGGCGTGCATGCAAGCAGGCCCACGGCAGCCCGTGGCAGGCGCCATTCATCACGTGGTTCTTATGACGTATAAGATTAAAACTATTTAGTTGTTTTAAGTACTTTAAATAAGTCTAAAGCATTACGATTTAAAAATAAATACTTCTCATAGAAAGAGTTCTAACTGATTTTAACCAAATTACAGAAATGCGCCACGTAGCGGAGGGCATTAAACGCACTATCTGGGCCGCGAATCGGCTTCAGTGTCCTCTCTTTACGTTTACTATATTACTCTCTGGTACTATCGCAGACACTATGTGCTGAAACAGCGCTCTGGCCTGTGCGCGGTACTACCTGCGCCGCCTGACGCATCGCTCCGCCAACACGGCGCACCCTGAGGCCGAGATAAGTTCTCACTTGCGCTCACTGCGCCGCTGCGCTCTTCCGGCCGTCTGCAAGCGAAACTAATGGCCGGCGGAACCCCCATCACGATGCCTGTGCCGTGCAGCCCAATGTTCGCGTTTTAAGCTATCATGCATTTCAGTGCATTTCAAGAAAGTGCCAAAGTGGAAAATGCGTTGTCACGCTCGTATCTCCGCGAGGAGCTCAGCCTGACGGAGCTGCCTTGGCTCCGAAAGGAGCCGATCTGAATATCATCGAACAGATTTGGAGGCTCATCAAGGCAGCCATGACACGACGTCCCCTCCACCGCGCCACTGCCGACGAATTGTGGGAAGCTTCTAGGGGTGAATGGGAGATGCTTAGGGCCGAGTCAGGCTTCTTGGTCGCGCTCTATGATTCCTTATCAGACAGGATGAGAGCCGCGGACGCGGTATTACCTTCCATCGTAAGCTTTAGTGCGTCCCAGGACCTCATGAACCGGGCTTCCGCTGATTGGAACAAAGCTTGCTGCTACGATTTCGACACACTGTTTGACGCCGTTAAGCAGCGGATACCTTTGAGGGGTGCATATTTGATCTCGACCTTCTTGTATAGTGCAGTTGAACTTCTACGCCGACTATTAATCTTTTGTGTCTGACATTGTCCTCTGCGAATATTTCTTCGATGAACTTTCAAGCTCCTGCTCCTGGTAAATATGTGACTGTTTGTTGCACTTTATTAGGACTAGGCACTTGAAAATAAAACACTGATGTCGTGTCAGCACTTGTTTTGTCTGAAATAAACACGTGGGCCCAAAAACTAGAAATTTTATTTTTGAACCTTTTCACATTAGTCAAGGTACACAACCTCCGTAGTAACGTGTGTGGTTACAGTTGTTTCTTTTTTACGCAGCTGTGCTCAATAAAAAAAACAAAAAAATTCAAATCTTGGAGCCGGATTACATCCCATACAAATTTTGGCCTATATATTACAATATCCTACTTTGTGCATGCACTGCAATAAAAGAAAAACCTACAACGTCTTTTGATGACTTCCAAAAACAATAATTCAGCATTTTTTCTTCATGAGTCGGAGTTTTTTTTCTACGTGATTCTACACGATAGACTGATGTAAATCGATTGCAAAAAAGAAACGACACGTGTAATCATCTGCTTCCCCCCTCTTCCCTGCCGCCCTAACACACACACATCCGCTGCTGCACCCGCCGTCTTGCTTTCAGACGGCCGGAAGAGCGCAGTGGAGCAGCGAGCGCAAGTGATAATTCCTCTCGGCCTCAGGGTGCGCCCTGTGTGCGGAGCAAGGCTACAGACGGCGCAGGTAGTACCGTGCGCCGGCCGGAGCGCTGTCTCAGCTCATATTGTCCGCGATAGTACCTCTATCGGTACCGCCTGGGATGGCACAACCTATTAAAGCCAGTTTGAAATAAAGCAATAAGGTGGCAAGTCCGCGAAATTTTATTTAAAAAAAAGAAACTAATTGAAGGGCGATACCCGAGCTAAGACAGGGGGATCTGATCAGTGGCTTTTAATATGCTTGTGTGTTGTGTGTGTGTGTGTGTGTGTGCGCGTGTGCGCGCGCGTGTGCGTGTGTGTGTGTGTGCGTATGTGTGTGTGTGTGTGTGTGTGTGCGCGTGTGCGTGTGCGTGTGTGTGTGTGTGTGTGTGTGTGTGTGTGTGTGTGTGTGTGTGTGTGTGTGTGTGTGTGTGTGTGTGTGTGTGTGTGTGTGCGTGCGCGCGTGTGTGCGTGTGCTTGTGCGTGTGTGTGTATTTAAAATATAGTTAGGGATACGTTTTTATTCTTGTAGTCTTCGGGGTTTTTTTGCATCTGGAGTGTTGGAATAAGAAAGTTTCAAGATAAGAACAGGGTGGTGAGGTAGCTGAGTTGTGATATTGATTTTGTTTCTGTAAAAATTAGATGTTTATTAGGGTACGTTGTTGGGCTAGTTGGTTCCTCTTACGAAAACATATAAAATAGCGCAAAAAAGACAAGGACAAGAAGTATACAATATACATTGTATACTTCTTGTCCTTGTCTTTTTTGCACTATTTTATGTTTACTTAGAAGTTTGTCAATGTTAAAAATTATATTTTTTTTTCTGTCCGTGATTATTTTTATCCTTTTACATTCAGTAAATTGATTATTCCCTCTATACATTGAATCTATTTAAGTGAAATACAGCTCTTCTTTAAGGTAAGGAGTAATAGAAATATTACAAGTATACACATTTATACAATTATTTTTCATTCAACTTATTTTTGTTGTTTTACTTTTTAGAATGAGTGTGTCCTTTCATTTTTTCAAGGTATGTATATTATACGTGTTTTTTTTTTCATAAGAATTGTTTGATTGTTTCACATTCTAGGCAGATCACAGGGGCAGGTTTTGTCTTTGTCCATGGCCTCTTTATCTTTCCCTAACAGTCTTTCGAGGAAATCGGCTTTCCAAGCGCGGCGGGAGTGGGCACGCCCCAGGACTTTACCCTAAGCATCGGTTGGACACTGATTCTGATTCTGGAATTCTTTCATCTCTTTTTTTGAGCTCTGCTTGGACATACACAATTATCAAGACACTCATAAATACGGACTGGATATCGCAATCAATTGGCCAATTCATGAGCAAGTAAAAACGTTCTACAGCTTACTGAGATAAAATGCGGGTATTGGACAAGGCAAATTACCCTCAATTTGATATACCAACAACCCAAGGTAGAGACTAAAAAAAAACGGTTCGGTTTCGGTTACGGCAATTGTAATAACTATGAAGTCAATTTTGTTTCAGTTTCTGGAAAATTTGGGTGCTGCTTGGCAAAATAACCTAATGTTTACATTTTTTAGAGTACGTTAGGTTTTAGGCTAAAACAGACTGTTTTTGAGTGGTTCCTACACTTTAAGCATGGGTTGCAGCCTAACCTCGCCTGACCACAAGGTTAATGTATGTTCAAAGGGGGATCGGTTGCCGAGTGGGCTAGCGCACACCAGCTCGGAGCACGTGGAGCGAAAGCTCGCGCTGCAGAACCCAGGGATCCTGGGTTCAGTCCCCGCCCTGCCCGTTTTGATCTGGATGAGGATCGTACCGGCGTGCGGTCGTGTATCACTACTGCGTGGTGCACGTTAAAAACCCCAGGCTAGCGGTTGTACTACACTGGGTAAATTGCTCATCTACAGCGAGTGACTCCTCGCAACTATGAAATGGCTGACCAACTACACGCTTGTATAAATATATGCACACAACCCCCAATATGTTCAAAGTCAAAAAGAAAAATATACCGTTGGAATCAAATAAGACTAATGTTCGCTAAGCAAACATAAAAACTGAACCGTGTTCCTACTTAGAACGATTCCGGGAGTTAGAAAGCTTAATGAACAGTGCTTTTGAATTTGTTCACCAAAGAATCAACCCATCCACTACACCTCCATCGACCGAATAAATCAAACTGACCTGAAATAAATATGGAAAATTATTAAAATTTTATCTTGTAAGGAATATTAATGGACTTCATTTTTCATAAAGGTACAGGTTTAGTATGTCGTTTTTATGGAGGAAAGATTCTGCTTTAATCAAAATAAAGTACAAAATGCACTGACCGATTAGTATCTTTATTAGTTCAAAAATGAAACACAGAGCCCAAACCACGAGTACACAAAGTAATAAAAGGACGTAGGAGAAGCAATGATTTTCAATTGATACATTTAATGGAGAGCAACACAATCAGCAACAGTAAACAACTCAGTCATAGTCTATGAACTCACCAAAAGAAAGGAAATGTCTTTCGAATGCAAATGAACCGACGTTTGGCTGATACATCGATCCTCCCCTTCCTGTTTGATGACGTAAGCTTTCAGAATGTTTATTAGCAATGACTACGTGATCAAAGGAAGTCACATTTCACTTTGGTCTTGTTATCGAAATATGTCTGGCACATACGAAAAAAAGAAAGGAAGATGAACACACAGAATCTTTGAGCTATGCTTATTTTTCTCCTGTGTTTTCTGAACAATGAGGGCATTGTTGGCGCTTGACGTGTTGAGCGTTGTCCATTCGTTGGTGTTCTTGGAGCGCCAGAAGCGGTTTTATCGCCAGCACTCGTAGAACCCGTGAAATGAAACTTGGTGTAGGAGAGCCTTTCAGCGGCTTCGCAGCAAGCGAAGATAAATATTCAGTGGTAACAGGTGAAAATACAGCTTCGATACAACTCTGAATCAAGAATAAATCAGCAATGCGCTACAGGCATGATTCAGCCTCAACAAAAAGGAAAGTCACCAATATGTTAAGAGCAAAATGTGCGTATTCACCAGTTAATTACTAATAACATTCAAGCAAATCGCAGTGAATGAATTCCTGTTTATCTGGTTTCATGATAGGAACATTTCACACACCATTACCGTGTTACGCGTACCGTACTACCGGAGCCTCTGAAGTAAGCTTTTAGGCGCGCGCCCGGGTGATACCGTGACCGCGGTGCGCGCGCTAAAAAGCATGCGTCAAAGCTCCCGTATTGCGGTACACGGAACACGGTGACGGCGTGCTTAAAGACCCCAATGTATCGATAGGCGCGACAATTGTTTTAAATGACAAGCACATTCATACTTATAGTCAGAATAGAAATATCACAATATCTTGGTCTCCCAAAATTGCAATTGAAATTAAAACAAAATACTATCCCTCGTACTTCAAACCTCCACGATATCACCAGAGGCGTACGTGATCGGAGACACATCATTATGACACAAAATTATGTAGCAAACATTATCACCAGAATTTTCACTGAGTTGGATCATAACTACTCCGCTTGCCTAATTTTAACTTCAGCATTTTATTTTTAATGAATTCCTGTTTTATGTCAATTAGCTACATAGCCATCTCAATGTAAAATAAAATTTATATCTTGAAAGAAAGTTTTTTTGTATTAACTTGTTAAAGTGATTAGTTTTTCCCTTGATCAGTTTTCTTTTATTTCCGTCAGTCTGTTAAGTAAATATTTTTTAATATGTTTCTGGCTAAGAGGAGGAGTTTGGTAAAACTGTATGGATATTTGTTTTGCGTCCCTTTCTTCTCCACACAAGGAAAGTAAAACTTTAAACTTGAAGGTAACTTATAGTGACGTTGTTTAAGCACACCCCTCACCACATCTCACCACACCTCACCACGCCTCACCACGCACTACACGGTCAATCCTCAGGAGTAGCACCGCAATCACCGTCACCATGGTCATTGACCTGGTCTCCTGGAACCCTAATCACATCGTAGAGGTCGCTCCTGTGGCGCTTCATCGCATTCATCTGCTTCCTCACCGTCGACAAGTGATCCAAGTCCACTTCGCACATCAGGACTTCCTCCTCGGTTCCCGCCGACTGGACCACCTTCCCCAGAGGATCGACCAGCATGCTGTGTCCCCACGGGACATACGGCGTGAGTTCGCTTCTAGCAGGCGACGCCTCCGCCACGTACACCTGACCATCTACCGCCCTAGACCTCTGGACTAACTCTGCGTAGATGGGACCGAGGTTCACTTCGTACGCGCAAGGGAACACCAGCAGCTTGCAACCGAGTCGCGCGTAGATGTGCGTCAGGGGAGCGAAGTGTATGTCGTAGCACACGCCGACCCCGACTTTGCAGAAGGGAGTGTCGAAGGTGGTCAGTTTGTTCCCTGGCAACACTTGGCTTGTCTCACGTGCAGTCATCACTCCAGGAATCTCGATGTCGAATAGATGCAGCTTCCGGTGCTTGGCGACCATCCTGCCGTCGGGGTTATAGACAAGACAGGTGTTGTATCTTCGACCCTTACCGTCGATTTCGGTCATGGAACCGCCTATAAGGTACACACCGTTCTCCCTCGCGCAATGGGACAACATCTGGCTCGTCTCGCCAGGAATGGTCTCTGCGGAAGCCTTAAAGCCTGGCCCGCCGATGGGGTAACCGAAGCGGGCTGGAAGACATACCATCTGGGCTCCTCTGGTGGCAGCCTCCTTGATTTTCAGACTCGTGGCTCGGAGGGTTTCCGTCTTGTTTAGTGTTGGAGCGAGTTGGAGAAGGGCAAGGCGAAATGTATTTGTTGCCATGACGCTTTTGAGTGGAGGCCGGGAGAGTGGCTCGCTTTTCAATCCTAGTGAATGCACTAACTGCGAAAAGAACGGCGCACGAAGCATATCCCTCCGAAACACAGGTGTTCGTTGGAAACAGTTCTTTTTTTTTTTTTTGCAAATAAAAAATTAAAGACGTTTTCAAAGCTCTGCCATGCGAAATAAGAGCGCAGCTTTTAGGAGGAGGAGGGAGAGTGCGGAAGGGAGGGGTGCCCCTCCTCTCTCCTCCGTACCCTCTTCTCCTCTCCACTATTCCTTCTCTGCTCATCGTACTCTCCTCCTCTTCCTCCTTCTTGCCCCTTCCGCCTCTCCTGTTAATCTCCTCCTGCCGCTGAATTTGCTCATGAGTGATGTGGCACCAAGTCGTGACGTCATTTCCCCTCTAAATTTAGCGGGAAAATTGAATTGGTGTTGAGGTGACGTGACGTGAATTTCCCCGCTAAATTTGGCGAGTGAACTTAATCCGCTTAATTTAGCGGGAAAAGTTTCCCGCTTATTGAGCGGGAATATTTTCACTCTAAGTTTATTCGGGAAACGTTTCATAATGCAACGCGAGCGAGTTGCGCCGACGCCGTTCAACTGGGAAACGAGCGCCTAAGAGCTGCGCTCTAAAATATATATTGTAATGTTTACGTGGCATATAAATGAGTGCCCTTATTGGCTGAAATACCTCGAAGTGTACTACTGCTGCCAATATAAGTTGGAATGCCACGACGCGTGCGGTACGCGCAGTATTAACAGAACCGCCTGTCGTACTGTTCCGCGCGCTGTGACACTCGCTGAAGGCCAACTCCCCTGCTGCACTTGTTGCGCTCTACGAGAAGAGAAGCTAGACAACGAGACAGGTGCTATGATCAAAGTGACGCTGGCTGTGCGGTGATTCTTTGAACAAATAAAACGAACAGAAGGATTTCGAAATTCGCTCAAGAGCAGATGGGAGGGTCACTCCATGGTCAAATATAGAGGCTGGATATTCAAGTTTAGTAAGGATTGCAGTTTTATACAAAATTAGCTTTAGAGAAACAGGAGTGACCAGAAATATCATTTTAATATACCCTAGTAGGCGATTAGCGTTGTTATTGACATGTTCAATATGAGCATCCCAGGAAACAGCATCAAGAAAATGAACACCGAGGTAGTTATAAAAGGAAACAGAAAGGAGGGTAGAATGGTTAATGTAGTAGGGGAGACAATCGTTATTTTGACGAGACACTCTCATAGACATGCATTTAGAAATGCTAAGTTCCATAAGCAATTATGTTCACCAGTGGGTTACGTTATTAATATCAATTTGAAGAACAAAAAAATCGAAATCCTTTTAATTTTTTAACTAACACAGACGTCGGCTTGCAAGCTCTTAGAGGAAGAAATACGCTTGGGTATGTCGTTAATATATATGATAAATAATAGTGGACACCGAAGTGAGCTTAATGGGACACCGAGTTAACATGAGAGGATGAAGAACTGGTTCTGTTGACGTTAACATATTTAAGGAGGTTTGTTAGAAACGATTTTATCCATACGTAAATATATATGTTTATTTTATTTAGCCTATGTAAACGATCCCAAGCAGCACACATTTTGGCCATATATTGGCCAGGGGGTGACGATGCACTCTTGGCCAATGGCCAAAGAGTTGCCATTATCGGCCAAGGCTTGGCCGATGGCTGATGGCCAGGGCCCAATGGCTAATGGCCAGAGAAAGGCCAGTCATTAGCCAATGGCTGGCCACTGTCTGGCCATTGGCCAAAGGACCATTGCTAGCCATTGGCCAAAGGACCATTGCTAGCCATTGGCCAATGATTGGCCACATCTGTGCTGCTTGGAGAAGTACGGGAGAAACCCTGCCGAAAGCTTTTGAGAAACCAAGGAATATACAGTCAGTACTAGAACCCTGATCGAGAGTGACGTGAAGGTCATGAATAAATGTAGCAAGTTGAATTTCGCAAAAAAATAGAACCTTCGGAAGCCATGAGGAGCTGAATTCAAGCAAGAATTTGTGTCCAAATATTTAACAAGATTAGAATAACTTACGTGCATAAGAATTATGCATGAAATGCTCATTAAAGAGGCTGGGCAAAACTTAGAAGTCTTATGTTTACGCCAGCAGTGTGCAGATGAATCCCTTTCCACATCTTCCAGTCTCTTGATTGTACCTTTTGTTTGAGTGTTTGGATAAATATATTAGACGATATAATGCTGGAATAGATTTTAGTAATTTTCAAAACCTTGGCACTAATATTCGGTGTCTCTGCTGTAATTGATGATTTCATGTTCTCAATAATGTTGACTATACCTTCACAGTCTGCAATAACATGATGCGTTTGGAGAAATTCACATACTGAAAGCATTAAACTGGAAGATGTAACGGGTATTGCAAAAGATATAACGAACATGTAATTGAGTACAAAATAGCACCGATTACCCGGTGCATCTACTCTGTCATTATCCTTGAGCGTTATATTGTAAGTTCTATTGGGGTTAATAATTTTACAAATTTGCCGGGGATCATTTATTGGCATGGACGGCGACGTAATGTTCAAAAAGTGGAGTTCGGATCCTCAACTGCTTTTTTTAATATTCCTCAGCAGGAAGACTGTACGCTTCCCAGTGCTGCTCGTCGCTCGGGTGCTTTGCAGCACGAAATATTCGTTTCTTTTTCTTTGCCACTCTCCTCAATGTTACACTACACCATGGTGAATAGGGGGATAATTATACTGTGCGGGAAGGCACATGAGCACTCATATGTGACGCTACCTTTTCTTGAAATAAGCACCAGTTACGTTCCGCTGAACGCTCCTCAATGTGTTGCATATAGTCATCCAGAATGCGGTTCAGTTCGTTACGTATAGCGTCAAAGTCAGCTCTCGCATAATCATTAGTATTCCTAATTTCCTTTGATTTATCAGATCTAGAAATACTTAACAAAAAACGCAATAGAGAATGGTAACTAAAACCAGACATCTGCGTTAATGAACAGATAAGTTCGGGCGATGTTCTTCATATAAGGTCTAGCAGAAAAACGGTTGACGTGTTAATAGGCGTAGGTTGCGTTACCATCTGGAAACAATTTGAAATCCGTACACATATTAAAAAATGCACCGCACTCTGAAAAAGAAATGTGTTAGGGAAGTATTCACATAAAACCAATCTATGTAAAGATAGATGAAATCATCTAACAAAAATTATTGGTGCCCTAGGAAAACGAACAATGACAGCGTTGACCGCATCATGGATGTTTGAGATAAAAGTTGGACTTGCAGCAAGAGAACGGTAACATGCCCCTAAAATATGTTGTTTTTTTTGAATGAAGACAAACTTATATTAGCTTAAGTGCTGAGGTGTTGTTTATGAGAAATAATTGTATATTACCTGCTAGAGCAATGAACACACCGACAACGTTCATTTCCTTCCTGTCATGACGGCATAGATCAAAGCGTATCTGACAGTCAAAAATTTCACTACACTTTAGTCCACAACCAGGTCTCCGTGAAAATAACGATTTACACACTAGAGGATTCAACAACAGACGACAGATCAGTGCGCTTATCCATAACGCTTCTAATGTTAGGAAAAATGGCAGAAATTTTATATTTGCCTGGTAGAGCATTGGCCTTAACACTCTTCTTTGAACGTTATGAAGAACTTGAAGCTTGATTTAAAATCGCGGAGTTATTATTATTGTAACTTTTGAGCTGAACAGCTACTACGTGGTTTGAGGTTCCCGCGTTAAGATCTAAATGAGCTGGGCACTGGCCGTTAAAGTTTAATTCGCTAACCAGGTCGGTTCGTGTAACTTTTTTCTCTAATAAGTATGTTTGTCAAGGCGCAGCTTGAAGGATACTCCTTGAGGTTTCGCAAATTGTACAAGTTTCTGCCGAGCAAGGTGCACCGACGAAATGAAGTCATCACTGGCAGAAAGATGCTCTTCCTTGAACTGTGGGCTTTCGAAAGCGAAACCCTTTACAGTGATCGAAAAACAATTTCACGATAATTGGGTGACTCATTTGACGATTGTAACTGCCGAGGTGCCCTTTCGATGGACAACTCTGCAAGTTGAGTTCTAATCTCTCAAGACACACGTCTACGACAGATTTTTCGCGATTGTGCCCAAGTTATCTTGTTGGCATCGGAAAGCAAAAAAGAGGATATTAGACCTGCTCGCTCGTCTCTCCGCGTCTTGACAGCGCCCTCTGAGCTCCAATATCTGGTACAGTGGGCGACGCATTTGTGGATCCGATGCCACACTTTTAATCACGGCTGCCGGTTTCATGATTGAAAATTCGTTTTCCAAATGATTAACGCGTGTTATCAGAGTATTCACCTATTCTTCAGTGGCGCTCTGTTTTACTGTTAATTCACAAACTTCTTAAAGGATATAGTCGTGCTCTGTCAGTAGAGTTTCAACGATATTAAATACCTGATTAAGTAGCTCTTCTTGAGCCTTGGTCATGGGACCAGCTTTAGTTTCGATATCGCCCTCAAGTAGTAAGAGGATGCCACATGTATCACTTCTAAAATATGTAGCAAAAGATAAGCAAGGAGTGATTTGCAGTTCTAGATATTCAAGGTACATAGATAAACATGCTTGGGGCCGGGCAGCAAGAGAAGACACACGTCGTTGATTTTAAAACCAAAATATTTGGGTTCCCTATTGATGAAGGCATGTAGCTAGGCTCCAAGAACTGTGACAGGAGCTGTAAAGATATGACGAATAACTTTGGCACCTTTTTGAAGCAGTTGCCGCCTGGCCCACTGGCGTATTTGATGGTTTTTGCCGGGATTTTAGTGTAGTGGTGCTGAATTTGTTGCAGTGGTTACAGGCGACTGGCCCTGGGTTCAGGCGAAAACAGCACCGACGAGGGCACGTGTTTCAGTCCAGTCCGCAGCAGGCAGCAAGGTATTGACGGGCACGGTTTAAAAAAAAAAAACGTTTACAGATGTTGCTGATGTAGCATTCACTCCGATGATGACGTTTGTGTTCCTTGTTGATGAAAGACATGTAGGCTCTAAGAACTGTGACAGGAGCTCTAACTTTGGAATCTTTGTCGAGCAGTTGCTACATTTCCCACTCTGCTACTTAATACCCTCACGAGAGGAAAATCTGGTGGCGTCCGTCTGTGGACAAAACAGTGGAAAAGTAAGCGCGTCGCTTCGTGTGCAGGAGAGTAGCGGAGGACAAAGGCGAGAGGAGGCGACGTCACGGCCCGGAAGCGAATGCGCGTGCGGATGCTGGGGCGAGTCTGATCATGTAGGTGTGCGGAGCTGGTATGCCTTGGGTTGTGCAACGAAATGAAGTGTGAAACAAGCACTTTACTTCGTTCTTCCTTAATCAATCAATCAAGGAGAGAGCTTTATTGTGTTTCGCAAACAGCTTTAGGGGCTTTTTTAGAGTTACACTTGACATAATAAAATAGCAAAGAACTGAACAAAATACACGGCAATCCTGACCACTCTACTATTCTTGAACTTTTGAAAAGGCATAAAAACTCCACGTGAGGGTTAAAAAGCTTCTTGTCCATGAGCATCATCCATGTCAGCCAAGCACTGGACCCGAGATAAGAGGAGTAATAAAAAGGCTAAACCTATTTTGTGGCTGGGGGATATGAATTGAGATTCTATTCAATAACATTGGGGAATCAAAAACAGAATTGAACAACTTATATAAAAACACCATGTCGCGAAGTAGTCGCCTAGTTGAAAGAGGCGAAATACTTAAGAGTGTCCAAAAGAACCACGTAATCATAAAAAACACTCCGTCCAGTGTGGCGATCGGAAAACAGAAGTCCAACCGTGAAAGAACCAAAGCCTGAAAAGGGTCAGTATGCAGGTCTAATTTGGGAAGTCACGGGTAATGCGTGGAATTATGCCCAGGATGCGCAAGGAATCATTAAAGACATTTGAAACCTGATAGTTGAAGTTCAAGGGTGAATAGACCAAAATACCGAGGTCACGAACAACAGAAGATCTTAGAGTTTCAGAGCCGGCTAGTGTGCAAGGATGAACAACATTTGCCAAACGGGAAAAGAAACAACCTTAGTTTTGGTGGGGTTTAAAACCAGCGAGTTCGCACAGCACCACAGTTGAATTGCATCAATATATTTTTGTGACAATTCACAGTCCACGGGCGTGTGGATACTACGATACAATTTCACACTATCAGCATACCGAAACATCATTGAGTTACTCGCACTAGTTACAAGATCATTTACAAAAATATTAAAAAGCAAAGGTCCCAGGTTTCCCTTTGTGGTACCCCAGAGTTAAAGGAGTACAGAAACAAAATTACATGAGCGCGAGCCCTCTTCCTCTCGCTTGAAATTCGGGCAGCGAGAAGCGAGAAGTCAATAGTTCCTGCACTGCCAAGTGCACTGTAGTTGCGAGCGTTGCCGCTTGGTGGCGTCAACGCGTGACAATTTCGCCTAGTACTAACATCCGAGTCATCGAGAACGCCCGAGCTTGGACGCAACTAGGGCGCCTACAGGTCTGTCTGTCTCAGGGTGAAGCCAGCCATTGTTGCACTGAATGATTCAGCACGTGACGCTCTCGCGCACTCGGTGCGTGACTTGGGCCGCAAAATGGCGTCTCTGCATTAGCCGAAGCTAGCGCTCGCGCTGATGAACACCAGATTCCGCGTGCTTCAACAATAGTCCATACTAAGCGATTGAGGCGTAAAATGACTGAGATGCTCACCACTCAAGCATAGAGCGCAACGCACGAAGGCATCTGCACGCAACGTCGATCGCGGCCAAACGGGTATTTAATGTGCCACAAGCGTTTGGTTCATCGCGTCAGTTTCACACCGCAGAAGTGGTAGCTCGGGGAACTGGTAAGTAGAAATAACCGTTAGTACAAAGCAATGGCGACACCTGCATGCTATGGGGGCCATATTAGAGCGCGCTATTCACGGCGCATCCAGGGGGGTGAGTGGTATGGTTGGTTTGGCACAGTACCCTTACAAAAAAAATATTAGCCAGTCTGTAGACATCTTAACGATTTTTTAACATACCTGTCCACTTCCTATCTTATCGCCATTTTTCTACAAGGTTTCTACAGATTTTCTGTCAACAGGAGTCTACAGAGCACAGTCGTCAGAAATCCTACCAACTGTCTGTCGCCAACGGTCGTTAGACTTTGCGTCCCCATTTTTCTACAAGGTTTCTACAGATTTCCTGTCAACAGGAGTCTACAGAGCACAGTCGTCAGAAATCCTACCAACTGTCTGTCGCCAACGGTCGTTAGACTTTGCGTCGCCATACTCCTAGATTTTCTACAGACCTGACTTGATATACCATACACACTGAAAACATGACAAAATATGAGTCATAAGCAGTTTTCGTGTGTAGTAAGAAACGCTTTTACAACAGGCTTGAAGTGAACTACATAGTCACAGGATTTTATTGTCACAAGATCCGGCCCTGATAAACATTTAAAAAGAATCACACAGAGTATATATACATCAATAACACAGGTTTCCAATCAAACATGCTGTAGGTTGCAGCCTCGACCAATGCCAACACCAGATTTAGTCACCACGATTCCACATCAACAGGTTGAAACAATCATGCACGCTAGCCTTTTCTTGAAGACAGGACTATATGACCAGAATGTGACTAAACAACCTCTAACGAGGGTAACGTTGCGCCCGGCGTACCCTATGCAGCATCTTTCCGAAATTGTTCGCGCAGCATCGCAACCTTCTGTCAGCGAGCGTCGGCGATTCATCGTGTGTTGAAAGTCGGACGATGTGGTGTCCGTGGTGTCTTTTATGTGTAACTTTTTCGTAAAAAAAATTTGAAGCTTAAAAACGCGAACCTAACAGTGTACAAATAATTTTAAATTTATTGATAATATATATATATATATATATTTATTTATTTATTTATTTATTTATTTGTGGACATCGGGCACAAAAAATAGTCGCGCTTAGTTCTTCATTCTAAATTATAATGTGAGTTACACGACGTAAAACTGAGTGTCTTCAAACTTGCCCCCGAAAGCGGACATGAAGGCACTCTGGGCTGGACAGCTTCTTTAGAAATTCAAAAGCTGGCCTTCAAAGAGCTGTCCTGTTCGATCGGTATTGACAGCAGGGTAGATGCTTTGCGTGTTTTAGGCCAATCGTGTCTCCGGTTAGGGTCACGTGACTACAGTCTCGAAGCTGGTGATAAGGCAGAGCACGGAACCTGACTAAAAGCCCAAGGCCACGCATAACATCCACTGCACTATCAACCTTGGGTACAAGTGACAAATCCTCCCGTTGTGTTCATTGTTGAGATGGCCCCGAAGATTAGCCTTTGTAAGCGCACCCCCGGTTCTGGGCTGCTTCCTTTCTCCTCCTTCTCTCTTTTTCTCTTTCTCCCTAAGCTGAAGGCGTAGACGGTGCGTATTCGCCGGACCAATGAACCCTATACTTTTTATCGCCTGAATCCGCTCTCTGTGCGCGGGTAACGGCAGAAGCGTGATCACGTGGTTTGACGGATGACGCATTAGCCGTTGACAAACCCGGAATGCCTGCGAAGACCGGACCTAGCTTCGCGGGTGATGCGGCCTGCGGGCCCGCTGTGGATTTCGCTTCTGTGGTAAGTGTGGTAAATCTAGTTCTAGAGTTCCGATCACCAGCACCGCATTTCGTCTTAGTGCCAAGTGCGATCTTCAACATGCGGATTGCCAAGACCATGGATATTCTTTCGGCAGCGCCTACACACCGGTGATCTTCCTTTGTTGTGGGCATACATGTGACCGCTAGCTTCGACGGACCGAAGACACGACGGACCGCCTTCTCTTCCATGTAAGTGACAAGGAGAGGTCCTCCTGACCATTTGGGACAGGTGTTCCTGCTACGCAATGTACGTTTTCTCACTATCCGATGGGTTTGAACTGTGTCGAACTCTGTGCCAGGAATCTCCGACGAGTTCAACGTGTAATCCAGAGCGATCGGCCCGAAAGGCCCTGTACAGCGCTATTTGTAAGTGCTTTTTGCGCCCTCAAGTCAAAAATTAAAAAGTTAATTAAATAATTTTAGTTAATTTGCTAATTACCTAATTTCACGTATTTTCTGGAGGCCGCCATGGCCATTAACACTTCCCCAGGGCTCAAGTTACTCTATCTCAAGTTCCCTTTTTACAAATTTGGTGCAACTAAAAAAAAAAACACAAAAAACCCTGTATACGTCCCTAATGTAAAATAGACTTGCTGATGGAGCAGCAATTTGAAGGCACTTAACTTTTTCATTACCATGCAAAGTCTAGGCTTCTATGAAAGCTGCAGGCAGAAGCTGGTAGCTTGGCGTTGATTGGAGAGTTTGGCCGGGCCAGCTGTATTGGTGGCGCAAGCTATTGCCCGTTACAAAGGTTACAGCCTCTATCGTCCATCAGCCATGATCTCCCACCCTTTTTGCTTCCAACGTATCATGCCCGTTTTTCTTAATTATCGGGCAAGTGAGCCTGTGAATGGGGCATGTGCATGTCCCCAGTTGAGTAGTGGCGAACTGCTCAACTGGAGATTTTAATAGATGCTAACTTGTCATCTCTCTCTCTTTTTTCCAGGCCACACCTGTGCACTTTCAAGGTCGATGCAGCAAAGATCAAGCACAGCCTATCAAGCATGCTGAGCAAGCTGGACAAGTAGAACAAAACACTGCAGCTCAACAACTGAGAATAAAAAAAAAGAAAAATAAGAACATTTTGTCTGGTCTTTGAGTGTATAATGAAGCAAGTGCTCTGCATGCAGCATATGCATCGGTACACTTCAGAATTGATAACTAGCATTACACAAAGATAGAAACTGACCTATATTCTGTAGATAATGGATAGAGTTGAGGGGATTTGTCTGTAGAAAGTGGGCAGAAAACGGGTAGAAACTGCTATATTCTCCATAGTGAGATGATAGAAACTGGCCACTTGTCTACAGCAATTTGTTAGACACTCTCTTATTGGCGCTAGAAATTGGACAGGAGTGTTGATAGAATGTCTGTATGTTTGCTGTACAGAGTCGCCACATTATCTGTACACTGAAGTCTACAGAAAGCCTGTAGGAAGCAGCGGTCAATAATCTGTACACTGAAGTCTACAGAAAGTCTGTAGGAAGCAGCGGCCAATAATCTGTAGACAATGGTTAAAAAAGTGGATACATTCTCCCTAGGAATTCTATGCTCTCTAGCCATAATTATGTCTAGAAATTCTGTAGAAATTGGTTAAATATTTTTGTAAGGGTACGCGCGCTCAGATGCAGCCCCTACTTGACGCCTGCAAAGAACGGCGATCTAGATTGTTTGGAATGCACGCTTCGGCAGTACTGTGGAAGCTTTAACATATACATCGCAGTAAACGCGTTAGCGTGGTCCGCCAAATCACATTCAGGACTAAGGGCTGAACTCCATGGGACGAATATGCTGTGAATAACCGACGAATTTTCCCCGGCGGCTTTCGCTCTGCGCGTGGAATCAACACAGTGGCTGCCAAGTCGCGCGCAAAGCGAGCGTGCCGTCGGGCGGCGTTCGCCAGTTATTCGTCAGATAATTCGTCCCATGGTATACACGATCTAGCCATACTGCCGCAAACTCGCGCTGCTTCTAAGAAACTCATGATGTGGTGGCATTCCAACAGAGCTTCACAGAACGCCACCACACGCCATTTTGAAATCTGTTAATTTGTTTTAACATTAGTTTTCTTGACTTTTCTGCCGGCAGCACACAAACACTAGTCTAGGTGTGTGTTTCTGGACTGTCCGCACAACATAGACCACATCTAAAACAAGTAATAAGTACAAATATTCGGTTTCCGTACCCCTTCAAATTGAGAATGCGGCTAAATCCAAGGGCACGAGAGCACGAGGTCGCTGCTTTGAAAGGGTTTCCCAACAAGTGAGCCTTCGCGCTAGAAATCCACGTCTCGAAGCTGGGAGTACGGGTTTGCTCGCAATTGTGTGGCTGCAGTCTCTGGTTCAAGGTGAACGGAGTATAGCGCTGTTCCAAGCAGGCGGCAAAAGATGGCGGACTGTGAACGAAAGAGACGGGCTACCGACACCGGTGAACATCGAGAGCAGCGTCAGGCAGCGGGTGCCGATGCTATGCCTGCAAGGCGGGCGAACGAGAACCCCCGAATGCCGGAAAAACAGTTAGAGTGGATTCGTGGGGAATACGTTAGAAGTAATTATTTAATAAAAGTGGTGTATTTTTGGGGAACGCGTTAGCATGACCCTTTGAAAACTCCACTCATGTCCCCCTTTTGCAAACTCCAACACTTACCCCGTAACGCAGCCAAGAGGCATTAAAAAGAATAAAGGAAGCCAATGAAAAAGCCAAAAGAGAGAGGTGAAGGGATCGGCGTCTTTGTTTTTTTTAAAAATAGGTGTTTGAGTCATTTCCCAAGGGTTATGCTAACGTATTCCCTAACAATGCGCTAATGAATATTGCTTTAAATGTTTTTTTGAGCAATCTGACATTACACTAATGCAAGGAAAAAACAGACCTTAGTGGCTGTCTTCGGACTGTTCTTTGAATTATTTAATATTAGTGTGAGCGCCGCTAAATTGTGGAAATATATTTTCTCTCTTGCCCGAGGAACTACGCAGTGAAACGTGCTTACCGTCAAAAGCCGTGGCCGGGAGGATTGTGTAAAGATAGGTTTAGCTTGCACGAAAGGGGCACTAATTAGCTACAGCTGTCTTCGGCATAGAACACGCCAGCTGTTGCTCTGGCACTCATTTGCCAAGCTATTATGCAATCCATCATCCTGGAGATTTTAATGTCAGGCTCCTTTCGCTTTCTAATTTTAGTACCTGTCATATCCACGTACTAGATATATATTTGCTTATCGTACCCTAGATCGACGAAGTTTGTGTCTATCTATCGCGAAATTCGTTCAGGTGAATAACTCAGAAATATTCTAGAAAAACAAAATTGGGGCTCCAATCCACGCTGTGAAGGTGGTTGGTGAGCGAAGCTGTGGTATCACCTGCAACGACTGCCTAGCTCCACAATATGAAATGCCGCCATAGGTCGTAGCACGCCGTCACTGGTCGTATTGCCATTTCTTTTCCGTTTGCCGCTCCAAGTATTCACGCTGCTCCTCGGGAGTCCTAACTATGCGTGGCCTATTCATAGCGGTACTGCAGTAACAATGAAATCAGTTGCTATACTCCGTTTCATCTTACGTTTAAGCGCAGTGGATGTTACGAGCCATCGGAGCCAATCGGAGGCAGTGTGAGTGTCACATAACCTTACTTCACATGAGGGCTTAGAATGACGTCAACCTTTTTCGAAGCAGCTGCAAACCTAATCTTTACCGGAATGTGTGGAAGGGTGTTCCTATTGTTCACACGCGCCTTATCACCCATCACGTGGTTTTGATGCTTGTTTTGCTTATGCTTGTTTTGTGGTTTTATTTATTGAAACGAGTACTGAGCTGTATGCTGTATGCCTGATTTCAAAGGAGATATGGTGTTTTGCCTTCAATTGTTCGCGGGGAGTTTTTTTGCTTACAACGACGACACGAAAATTTTCTTGCTGTTAAAAATATACAACTTCGCTGTAAAAAAAAAAAAAACTGCGGATATACGGTTGCTTATCTTAGAGAAAAAGGTGGGGAAGTAAGCATAAGCAATGCACAAATGGAGTTAAATGTCTCCTCGTCTCTCTCGTTGATGCATAACTGAAAATGGTTTTCGTTTCATAACAAGTACACCAAAATCTTACGTTAGCCAATATTTTGTAACGAAATTACATTACAAATTACTTCCAAAAACAAGTTACATGGTAATTACAAAATTACTTGAAAAAAGTAACGGATTACAAGTAATCCGTTACCCGCAAGGGATTACTTCCCAAGTGTGCCCCTGAATGACATTCTTCTCTAAGCCGTTTGAAAAGGGGACATAGAAGGCTTAACACTGTATAGATAAAGCAATATAATACCGCAAGAAACTCTTTCAATCCTTTAAAAAAAACTACTGGCGTCAGTCTGCGCAAACTTCCAATGGTATTCCATGTTGTGCGAACATTTGACAAAGTTTGGAGATCACAGCATTAGCGGTTGCGGCATGAAGCTCCTACATTTCAAGATACGTGGAGCACGCGTCAGACCGAACCAGGTACTGCTTCTCGGCAAGCTCAATCGAGTCTCCAAGAGGGCGCGACTTGCGCTCCATTTAAGATGGAGGTTATTCTTGCGTATCTAGGTGGTGTTGGTGTGTTCAACAGAATAATTGTAATATACGCTAGAGGTTCAAATGGCGGTGCTGTCTATGCGACTTTCGGGATGCAAAGCGAAGCATACAGGAACCAGTGTACTTTTGCGGTGCTCCTGTGCATTCCTATAGGAAGACTAGAATGTATTTTGTTTCTCCACCGGAAGCCAACATAGATAACCTTTGTTATTTGAGTCGTCCAGAATAGTATGTACGTTTATTAACGTTCTAAAGGTGTAATTGCTCTGGGTACAGCTTTTTCTACAAGTGAACGATGGTGAATTTGACTATATTTCAGTCCCAAACCTCTGTTCTATAACAGGTATGAAAAACGAGCGACGATTCAAAGTAGAATAACAATCGAAAGGAATGTATAGTGTGTTCATGGTTCGCCAGCATTACGGTGACGATTATATAATGCTGACATGCATGTCCTGTCACTATATTTATAAACGTGACCTCGTCGTGCATCGTTACGAGTGATGAAAAACTTTCAAAACGTAAAGTATAAACTATGTGGGCTATGAAAGGTGTGTCTTCATTATTTCCTATGCCGGGCAGCTTTTATCGGGCAGTGTCTGACTTCTCCCCATTTTCAAAGATTTTGAGCGTCTGGGTTATGTTTCGAGTGAGAACAATCATCTTCGCACCTATTCTTGAACAGAAAGAAAAAATGCAGTACTTATTTTTTCCGACTGTATTACGTGTTCTTCAATTTATTTTGATCGTCTGAATGCATAAGGAGTTACTGATCCAGCGTTAATGCGTAGTTCTTGCTCGTCTCTCTTGGTTTTCCAGATGTCCTTCGTTTGTTTGGCACGTATAGTCCTCAGTGCTGAAAGCGCTGACGTTAGTGTTTGCGCTAACATCTAGCGGACAGTGAACATGAACACATGTACAAAGTCGTTTCAGAACCTTTATTACTGCCGATGAATTTTAAATAAAAAAACGCCTCAACTGAAGAAATAGTTTTTCTACGTCACTGAGAAATGTTCCTATCTACCTAGTACGTACGAATTATTCGTGCTAGTTGCAAATATAATCAAGCGCAGGGAGAAAATGCACTCGGGCTTTTTTATAGAAATGCATTAGCAAAAGTAATGTTCCGACTGGTTGCTCTCTGCTTCAATTCGCAATTGTACACTAGCTCCAGTTGAACCTCTAGTGTACATTACACAAACTCTGTGTTGTATCCCACTTGAATTTACTCCAGTCTTCCTCTCTTTATCGCGTGCATGTGAGGCTCCTGGGTCGTTCCACATGTGCGTCATCACATGACGGGTGGTTCGATGTGCAGTTATTCGAGTAGATGAGCACGTGTCGCGTTTGGCATCGCTTTAGGATGAAAGCTAAACTTTCACTTGAATTGCACTGGCCTTCTTCACAATGCCATCCAAGAGGAAGAAACCGACACCAAGGCCGGTTTTCTCGAAGCTATGGCACGCCCATTTGGGTAAACCAGCGTCCCTCGCAAGGAGAAAAAGTACGTAGGCACTGTAATAAACGGCTCGATATAGAGCAACTAATTATGTTTATCTAGAGTATTACACGTCATCTACGTTTAAAACAAGGCAATCACGCTGTTCTTGTTTCGCTTTTCCTGCTGGCTGTTGTCGTTATAGTATGCAATTTTAAGTTCAAATATTATCCTTTTCACCCTCCGTCGCAAGGGTGCTACCATCTTGAAATCACATGACGCGGCCGCCATAAGGTGGCTTCAAATTGTCACTCCTCTCTGTCCTCCACGCCTTGGCGAATGCTTTGTATTCGTGTTTGTTTTTCGCGTTTTACCTCGATTCTTTTTCTTTGCTTTGTGAAGTGTCGTTGGATACTTATTTTTACTACCTAACCGCATGTCATCATTATGTGCTGTTAAGTGCGGAAGGCGGACATGCTGGAAACTGGGTTCGGCGTATATGGAGGACGTTGTTTTTATGGAACATGAATAGATGATGGTAGCGCGTCCACTGATCTTTACTATAGGCGGCTGGATGGCGCATAGAGGCTCTCCGAGCCTGGCGCAGATGACGCCACCGGAAGTTCGATGCTTGTCCCGGAAGTCGGGCGTCTTCTCGGCTTCTCAGTCGAAATTTTAGTTCATGATCTTTTGTGTCTTTGATTGGGATTAAATACTCCAGTTGTGAATTAAACCCTGAGAATGAGGCATTTGAACGTGAGATATACGCACACGTGATCAACTAGAATCTTAAGATTTTCACATCGAAAGCTTCCCAGGAGACTTCTCGGGTCCGCATGCGCTGTTACTCCGCAAGAAGGAGGCTATCTTCGGATGACAAGAAAAATACAGCGGCCTGAACGGTGTTCGATCCAGCACTCGGAAGAGTTGAAAAGCCTGTCAAGCGCTTAGTTCCGAGACAAGCCGCTTACTTCCGGTGGATTCACACCTGTCTGCTCAATGCGCCATCGAACCCGCTATAGTGGAGAACAGTGGTAGCGTCCGATGTTAAGTCCCATTCTGCCTCCTCCTCACAAGTCATCGGATTCCGTTCATATAGCGGCGGTGACGTAACGATGTTGCATCACCGGCAGAATCCTGGTGTGATTGATAGTATAGTGACTGTTGGCTTCGATGAAGATGTTCAACAGCCACTCTCTCTGGCCCTGAAGTTTATACCGCCGCAGCAGGCACTTCTCTTGATGTTGGAGAAAGAGGAAGAAGAATACCCATTGACGTTGGTTACTTCAGCCGATGCATCGGAAGCCATGGTTCCGGGTCTTCAACATGGTCTCTGCCGAGGGATGGTGTTGCGGATCGTCCCATTAAGTGTGCCGTGATTCGAGCACGGAATCGACAGAGTAGATACATAACAGTGCGCAACTTCTTCGCTTTATTTTCTAACAGTTTATGACTATTTGCACCATCGGCCTACCGGTTACATGTGACGAAAGCGATCGTAGTTAGCGCTGGCGCATATTTAGTATGTAGATGTCTCTAAGACAGACGAGGTTTGAGAGGCCAATTATTTATGACAGCGCAAATGTGCTTCGGTGATTATGGCTAAGTGTTACTGGCGCAATAAGAAGCGCGTGGTCTATTTATGCTCACGCACTTATGATCTAAAACAAGAAGGCTAATATAGTAAACGCAATTAGTAATTATGTCATAGATGACCCTACTGAAAAAAAACACATTTAAATTCAAACGGGTGGCGAACTGGTCGACCCGTTTGAATCAAACAGGTGAGAAACTTGTCGGTCCGTTCGGATCAAACGTGATTATGGGATACGGGTACCCATTTGATACAGGTGACCATTCGACCTGGCACGTGAACACACATTTGAGCGAGTCATTCGGACAGGCAAATCGTTCGCTATCCCTAAATGGGTATTGTAGGTTGGTTACCTTAAACTTATTTAAGACGTCCCGAATCTCAGAAACCTATTTATAACATGCAGGAAACCCGTAGAAAAAATGTGCTCGCACAGGTGTTTGAAATGGGCAGGAAAACAGGCACAAAATATTGTTTTCAATTTTCCTAGAAGTTTATTACAACCTATTTTGTAAACAAGTACAAACGTGCAAGCGGTCTGTGAAATGTGAAGAGGCATTCTAAGCTTTTATACAACTGAGAAAATTGCAAAGCAAACAAGAACTGAGGTAGTCCTAGACTATAATGATACATTTTTGGCGAAATTATTCACCCGGCTGTCTGGAAGAGTACGCGTAGAAGAACGGTCAATTGATGCCAACAAGTAGGTTGCAGTGCACTTACCATAATAGTAGCGGACTTGAAAGATGTAATCCAACATATATGTCGACACGGTCAAAACAGGACAACCACACAAACACAAAAACGAGAAGGAAGGCTCGTTGAAGTTTCAACACGATGCGGCGCACAAGCTGTCATTTGCGGAACACAACCAAACCGCAAGAATTCCTGCCTTCTTTGAAGAATCGCTTGTCGCCGATATACGCGTAGCACTTTTCGAACACTGATAGGTCTAGTGCACATCCAATACGTTGTCGAGACATCCAAATAAGACCGCAGGGTAGGGCGACAGGTCGAAGCAGGTTGGACGAACGAAATTCGAACTGTACGGACAACAAGCAGACAAAGAAAAAGCCGCAAACAGCGGGCCCGCTACCGGATCTCTCTCGCAGGCAGTGTTGCCAACTTTTTTTTTTTTTTTGCGGGCGCCGCTAAATTGAGGTCAGAAAATCACTAAACAGTCACTAGATTCGCCAGGAAGTCGCTAAAATATTCGCTGAATTCCCAAAAGCTTATTAAACCCTTTTAAAGTAAGTGAATCTCCAATAATCATATCTCAGGTATTTTGTGTTTCTCTGTCAGCCGGTGCTTCCCGAGATCAGAGTACTTGGTCCCAAGTTCACACCTGCAATATTTGCACTCGGTAACTTTTGTCCCACATTTCTTGGTCTCGCAAACCAGCCAGTTGCACAGCATAGGATCCTTGAGCCATTCATCTCTGAATTTCTGGCTCTACTTTACTTTCGGCATCTCAGGATAGAAACGCGAACCGAAGCTCTAGAATCCGAAACGATGCAGCGAGGCTAGCGAAGCGGCTGCGCTCTTGACTGGCGGTAGCAACGTTTGGCGGAGAGCACGGTGGTACGTGGGCGCGGCAGAGATGGTCTGCAGTGCTGACAGTATTGACATTTCTTTTTAAGCGCGCCGCTAAATTCAGCATATATCCAAAGCAAACTCGGCTAGAGAAGCAAAAGGGTTTAGCCCGCGAGCATTTCTACAATTGTTCAAAATAACAAGATTACGGTTGAACACCAAATTCGCTAAAAAGTCGCTAGCCGCTAAATTAAGAAAATCCGTCGCTAAATGTATAGAAAATCGCTAAATCTAGCGACAAAATCGCTAAAATGGCAACACTGCTCGCAGGCGATGCTTATCAGCGTGCAGCACGCGCGCGCTAGCGCCCTCATCCCCCTCGGGTCACGTGACAGGTGACCAGAGAGGGGAAGGGGCGCGGTTAAAGGGCCCCTGAAAAAGAAAAAAACGTTCTTTTTTTTAAACAATCTGGTTGGGACACGCGTTGGGACGTTTGGCGGGACAATATTGGGACGTTTGGTTGGGTTAGGTTAGGTTAGGTTAGGTTAGGTTAGGTTAGGTTAGGTTAGGTTAGGTTAGGTTAGGTTAGGTTAGGTTAGGTTGGGTTAGGTTAGGTTAAGTTAGGTTAGTTAGGTCGTTGAAGTGATATTTCACTGTGCCTCTATGGTTAAGTCTCTTCATTAGTTTATTTTAAGGAAGTATCAGCGGGTACGTCCAGTACGGCCGTAGACATCTGTATTCTTCCGCTGGCATCATTTCGGTGGTTTCGCCATCGAACTTAGCCGAACCAAGAACACGATCAGAGGAAGGTGTTCATAAAAACGTCCACAATTTAGGCTCGTAACAACGTCGTAGTTCTCAAGGTGGCCCATTACCACAGTGTCATTGGTTGTGCACCACAACAGATACATTTAAATCACAAAACTAAGCGCGAACGACATAACACCATTATACACAAAATGCGGTAGATGTTTTCGTAATCTGGGTTATGGAACTGAAAATCTTATTGGATTTTGCCTGGATTTCAAGTTTTCGAAATCATTCTTTTGACTGCAATCTAAATTCCAGATTTCCAGAAACAATTTCCATTGGATATCCAGTTCCATAATCCGGATAGCGTAAAGGAACATTGTTGTTTTTTTATGGTAGGGACACCAACTCAGCCGCTAGCCCGATAAAACCAACCCCCCCCCCCCCAAAAAAAAAAAAAAGTTTGAAGCAATTTTACAGCGACGCGTGCGTCAGCACCTTCTGTCTACCTGTCAAGTAACTACTGAGATGAAACGGTATATGTGAGCAGGGTTTGAAAACCTATCCCTCAGCGATTAAAATTTTAAATATTATTCTAAAACACAGGATCTTGATAAGAAAGGGGCCGCTTATAAGACAAAATTTTGACTTTTTGCAGCATTCTTGGCACCGGTGTCGTTCTTGGAGCTTCGTGAGATGCATTTCTGACGTTCTTGCATTACGATATGTGCGAAAGATTTCTAAAAAAATGGACTCTTGTAAAAACTCAGCGCCCCTACTGTGTCATGGTGTCAACATAGAAGCAATGCTGGGCCCATGAAACAGAGCAGACACTGGTCTATACTAATGTTGTATTTGAAGACTACATGTCATGTCATATTCACGTCTGCAGTGACAGAAAGAATGAATGTTGCCATAAGTTGTTTTCTTCTCGAACCCCAATTCATAAATTAACTGCAACCTCTCGTCTACTGTCATATATTTTGCCGCTGTGCACAATCCCCTGGTGCTGACGCTTGATACAAGTTTAATCGACGTTTGCAGGCGGGACACAATTTTTTGCGACTTTGATTTCTCTACCATGACAGCTGCGTTATGCTACATATCGCAATAACACGCAAGATAATTCTAAATTCATTTTAAAAAGGTGAAAAACGCGTAAAAATATTATCGTTAACTTTCTTCGCGGTAAGTGTTTGCTTGTTTCTCGTTCCTGCGACGTCTGCACCCATACAAAAATGTCCTATGGTCGGCTATAGAAAATTCTTTGTATGGTCGGCTTTAGCTATTTGGCCCAATTAGCTAAAGAATTGTGTATGGCTGTCTTTAGCATTTCTTATGGTCGCATTTATGGGCCTCTTTGGCTTCGATCTATGGCCCTATCGCTGTCGAACCATAGCGCTCTTTAGCTTGTCTAATGGTTGGCTAAAGACTTCTCTATGGCTTACCCTATGGCTCTCTTTAGCCAGAAAACTGAAAAAATTTTACTTCAAGTCCTGTGAACGTTACATGGTAGATGTATTATACATAGTAGTAGATACTACGTACATGTCGGAACACAGAGAATGTACAGAACACAAGCAGAACACTGCCCCACACAACAGCAACAACTCCGCGACACCGGGCCACCTCTTCATATGCTACGTTCGGCTAGCTGTATATATGGCAGTCTAATTTTTGAATCCGACTTTTTCGGTGACCCATTGATTTGTCGCAAAAACACGTAGAGGCGCAGCAAATATTACTCGTACTAATACATTATTTAATTGTCTCTTGGGATAGCCCCCATCTCTAAATTCAACACCCTGAAAAAAGCAAGGTATATCATTAGGCTAATTAACTAAAATTTATTAATTATCTTTTTAATAAGTTTGATGAATCACGTTGATAATGCAGTGATGACATGCAGTACACTGGTGCTGAAGATTGCAGCCGAAGCTATTGCTTGATTGCAGTGTTCGGCGCCAGTGTAATTTACTTCCCTTTAGAGGTAATAATTAATTTTAATTGTTGCACAAGTATTCTAATAGATTTTTCAAACAAACAATATTACTGGTTTCACGACTCGTTGCAACAGCAGAGAACATATCTTGGGTCATGGTTTGTCACCGGCATTACAGAAATTTAGTATTGATTTAATTTTCTAACCTGGAGTGTTTTTACTAAAACAGTAAGCGCCGTGTAGTGATTTTCTATAGGCGTGGAAAGAAAGATTTATTGGTTCTTAGTCTTTAGACTTGGGGCCATACATTTTTCTATAGACAGGTAAAGACAATTTATTGGTTTCCTGTCTTTAAACTCGGGGGCCAAGAATGTTCTATAGGCGGGTAAAGAACATTTATTGGTTCGCTGTCTTTAGACATTGGGCCATGTAATTTTCTATAGGCGTCTAAAGAAATTTATTGGTTCCCAGTCTTTAGACATAGGGCCATAAAAGTTTCTATAGACGGTTAAAGACTAATTTATTGGTTCCCAGTCTTTAGGCATCATGGCCATAAAATTTTCTATAGGCGGGTAAAGAAAATTTAGTGGTTGCCAGTCTTTGACACAGGGCCATAGATTTTTCTATAGCTGGCTGTAGCTGTCTTTATGGTTGTTATGGCCGACCATAGAGGGCCATAGAGGATGATAACCTGCCATATAATTTTCCATAGCGACCATAGACCATTTTTGTATGGGCAGAGGACATATCGACAAGGTTTAATCGAATACTGCTCCTAAAAAATTTTCCAAATTTTGAATTTTAAGGTTTTAGTTACACATACTTTCAAGGCATAAAGCATTATAGAGGGGAGTGGTATAACGAATAATAAGAACCAAAAAATAGAGAAAATTGGGGAAAGTATTTCATAAGGAAATGAAAAAAACCATGAATAGAAACCGTTTAGACACTTGAATACTATAAGTTCGCTATCCAACAAGCAGCCGTTCCAATATATATATATATATATATAACTGGGAAGAAAAAAAAACCTTGGTGAAGTAGTGAAGCAACAACGGACGATTTATTCTTCGACGTTTCGGCCGGAGTCCGGCCTACGTCAGGAAGCTTCCGGAGTCCGGGCCGAAACGTCGGGAATAAGCAAATCGTCCGTTAGTCGTTGTTTTCACCAAAGGTTTTTCTTCCCAGTTACACTACCCACGACTTCAGCCTCCCGCCACCATGCCCGTTGTATATATATATATATATTTTTTTTTATTTAACTAATGCTATTTCAGAAAATCAATAAGATATTCTGTAAAGCAGCAGCGAAACAAATTTAAAGTAGTAGTAGCTGCTATTGAGAGGAAGGCGGTTCCAGTAATTGGTGGTGCGTCGAATGAAGATGGTGGATGTACCGATGTACCGATCGTTGTGGCGCGGAACCAAAGTAGCGGCTCTGCATCAGCGTGAACGTATACTTCTCGTCACCACAGAGCACAGTCACCGTCAGCAACACCGTGGTAATGGTGTTGCTGGCCACACTGATTATGTATATTCCGTTTCATGCTTAATATAGACCGGTGCTTGCTCTGTTCCCATGGGCGCACCGTGTTTAGTCATGCTTGCGCCACGACCCAGTTGGGAACTGCGCTTCTGAAAGACTCCGTTTTTTTAGAACCTTTCGCACATCCTAGTCAGAACGTCAAAAATGTATAGTAACGAGTTCCAGGAACAACACCGATGCAGAAAGTCCAGTAAAAAGCAAAATATTGTTTTATGCCCAGCCCATCTCTTCAGAAAGGCCAAGCATTTGTGACTAATATTTCCATGTTTATCGCTGAGGGATAGGATTTCGGACACTGGTCTGTACAACGCCAGGCTCTTCGAGAATACAAGTGCGGCTCGCGTCTCCCTAGTAGCTGCCCTCCTTTCCCTATATATGCCAGAAAACGAGAAGAGTTCTAGAAATGAAAAAGCTCACACTCTAGGCAGCATTGTACCTCACTACCTACGCAGCTGGACAGCTTTTGACGTATAGATGTGACCAGTGATCTCGTTGTTGTCCGGGTCGTGTCTGCTTCCTCGTCCTCGTTCTTTTGAAGCTGTTATACCCACCGCGTATACCTGGTGGGTACACCAAACTGTTATACCAACTCACCCAGTTCAACACCTTGTTACAGTTGAAATATTTCAAGATTTAGTTATGACGGAAATCAGTACTTAAATCATCTTGATTTTTATTCTCTACTTCTGTTTCGTGCTCCTCGTGTTACTTTTTTTCTTACTTATTTTTTATTATGTTAGATGCCGACAATATATCGCTGGGAAAATTCATGCGTCTTCGTTACACGCACATAAAGTTTCCAGCCAGCTCAGGCCGTTTAAGCTACAGCCAGTAATTACTGCAACATGAAAAAAAAGTCTAATTCCATGGAGAGAACATGTTTGCACTAAGACCAAAATATTTACCCCAGCTGCGCAAGCCACTGCGAGGGGGATCTTTCGTTATGCCCCGAGTTAGCGTTAAATATATAATAAAACTTCTCGGTTGTTTTCACCCAGGTGCTCTAAAATGTCGAATGTGAAAAACATTTTCAGAAAGTTGGTTCATGCATGTGCGTCAGTTCCTCTCGCAGCAACTTTGGCGAAAACAAGGACAAGATAGTGCGACAACAATACAAATGGTATATGTGGCATACAACTAGAATGTAGATGGCGGGGTCGCATTCGAGCCACTGGTCATCAGCAGATTTCGAAATTGTGGGCACATTTCCCTTTCAAATTGTGATTCGCTAGCTGTTACTCATTGCGCAAATTGACACGCGAAAGTACACACAAAGTTGCCCAAATGACTCGTTCCTGCTGTTCTGGATGCCTTGATTGAAGCCTACTTGGAAATGACAAGATGAGTTCTGTACTTTTCATCTGAATCACAAGTGAACCTTAGACACGCTATGGAGATCGAAACTTTTACTTGGACATAAATAAGAGCTGGCTAAACCAGAATGCTCTAATCACCACAGCACAAATAACGTTCTCCCGTCAATTAATTATACTCTACCATTCCTTGAGTTAACAAGTGGAGTCCACTTTACTGAGTGTAAGGAAAAAAGTTATTTTAATATAATATACCTCTGTCGACACCGCCTGTGATGGCACAACCGATTAAAGCCAATTTGAAATAATAACAATAAGTTCAAGTCCGCCGAATTTTATCCTTGATAAGTAAAAATCAATTGAAGGAAAGTAAAGAACAACTAGATGGTTAGGGCGATACCGCAGCTAAGGGAGCGGCCCTGATCAGCGGCTTTTAATATGTTAGTCTGTCTTCTCTAAATATAGTTAGGAGTACTTTGTTTTTTCTTGTAATCTTCGGTTTTTTACTTTTTTATGATATGGAGCTGTTTAATAAGATAGTTTTAAGAAGTGAACAGATCGAGGTAATAGTTTAGTCTTGTTTTTATTTAGCTTCTTAAAAAAAATATGAAGTTCATCCGAAAAAATTTACACTAATTAATATTCTTTGTGTTTGATATTTTTAAATTTTTTTACATTAAGTAAATATACAGTCTTTTCTTTATATTGAAATCATTTAAGTGAAGCTAAGAGAACGTCTTTTTTTTCGACGGTAAGGAGTAATACAAATATGACAATTATATACAGTTATATTATTATTTTTCATTCCTCTTAATATTTGTTCATCGTTTTAGAATGAAAGAGAGAACACTGTATTATAAGAATGCAAAATCAACCCTAAACAAAAAACAGCTATTTCTACAGTGTATGTACATGTAATATCTTATCATTTTTTTCTAGTTATGCATTTTTACATTTGTCTTTCTACATACAAAGAATAGTTCGTGACTTTCAGGGAACTTTTGGGAGACCTGAATGTTTCAAGGAATGTACATTTATTTTTATACAGTTTTTTCCACTATGAGTTGTTTGGATTGTTTCATATTCTAGGCAGATAATCAGGGCAGGTTTTGTTTTGTCCATGGCCTTTTTATCGGTCCCTAAATGTCTTTGGATGCAATCCGCCTTTTCAAGCGCGGCGGGAGTGGGCACCACCCAGGAGTGCAACCCTATTCCCGGGTTAAACACCGATGCACTCCCCTCCCCCCCCCCCACGCACTCTCACACGCCTCTTCCCGATTACGCTGATGATGTGTCGCATTTCATTGTTTGTTGTTGCGTGGTTGTTGCCTTGTTGCAGTTGTTTTCCTTGTAGAGGTATTGGCCGTTTTAGCCGGAGGTTGGATTTTACCGCGTCTTTTTTTCTTTTTTTTGGGGCATCAGCAAGCAGCCCGTCCCCTCACTCACCCCTGCGGTTTTCCTAACAGTCCTCGAGACAAACCGGCCTTCGGGGCGCGTCGGGGAGTGGGCACCGCCCAGGAATAAGCTCCTACTCCCTGTTGGGGACAATAATGTCCCGCTCTCATGCTAGACTCTTCCCCCATTGTACCGACTGAGTGCTGTGGTGTATGTCTTCGGCAAATAGTAATACTTCAGAGTTTTTCACGCTATGAGGTATGTCGTTCACAAATATCAAGTAAAAGTTGACCAAGGTTGCTTCGTTGAGGCGCTCCAGAAGGCGACGGAAATGTATCAGACGCGGAGCCCGAGACACGAACGTAATTTTCACGACATGAGAGATAATTTTTAAACTAGTGGCGGTACGTTGGCACACAAACCATAACTATCTAGTTTGGTCGGAAGAGTATGTGGTTAACCTTGTCGAATGCCCTCGTCATATCAAAATATATTGCATCGACTTGCGCATTTGGCGGCGAAAGACGTATCGATGACAACACCCTTTCGCCGCCAATTACTCGTTGCTCACGGGTCGACGTGCATAGCGCAGAAAATTTAAATATGTTAGTATAGATAAATACCAACACTTGTTCAGAAAACATTTTTGTACTCGCCTCATGAGGCCGTATGTCTTGAATCCCGCGGTCGACGCAAAGTGCGCCCTTCATTTGTGCAGAAATCACCTCCAAACTGCCGCTTTGCTTGACGTGCTAATAGGTTGACGTTGCGTCATTAATATGAAAGCCGGATGGAAATAAATGTTCACCGGCATCATAACCCTTGGTCAACGTCGCAGCCATTTTGCCTTGTAAGTACTGCATCTCCCTCGGCTGCCCCTCCTCTCTCAGTCACATGACCTCGCATTCCCCCTTCTAGGGACAATAGAAGTTTTAGTAGATCGCTCCGATACCCGCAATAACGGTACGCGATAAAATACGATGCATGCGCAAAGACGGCGGCGGAGTCACCGGGTATCGTTATCAGAGTTATCGGAACGATAACGATATGCTAAAACTCAGTAATTAGTAAACTTCAACCCCACAGTTAGCGTTCAAGAAAACCGGCACAGCTAGGGTATTGCTAAACAACAGCGGCGATGAACTGAGGCTACGGAAGATCTTCGTGCTAATAGAACGCCGGAAGAAATGAAAAAAAAGAATACCAGATTTGTTCCTTGAACGAGACATGAGCTTTATACAGACTTGTTCGTAACGAGTTACTAGTAACTGGTCACTTGTGATCAAATACATTTCACTGTAAAATATTTAACGCTTCAAATGTTTGATACCTCTTGTTGCGATTCGATTTGATACCTCTGTTGTATTTGTGATTACAAGTAATCAATTATATGTTCCAGAAGGATTGGAATGTCAACGCGCTCAGCGACCATTTGACTGGCCGAGTTGTCGAGAGAGTCTCGTTTCCTGAGCACGGTTGTTCCGATCTGGGTTTTACCGCTGCACTGAACAACTGCGTTCTGCACTGAACTCATCTATAATTGGTTCAAAGTCAGGAAGGTAGCGGTAAATGCCCCTCAAACTTAAATCTTGTATTTTTCCGCCACCAATCGCGTCCAGTTGTCTCCGTGACGTCACGATTTTCGCGAACCAATCTTGCTTTCGCAAACGAATTTTTTCAACATGGCTGCCTGGCAGATTTCTTACAACTCCTCCATCTTGCAGCAATCATTCTGCTCTTTACCGCAGTGTTTTTACCAACCCGATCGCCAGGTCCTGAAGTCGTAGCCGCGTCCACTTTTCTTCGCAATAGGTTCTGCGCAACAGCATGAGAATCCAGCGATAACACTTTCATGGTAACGTTGGATGTGGGAGTAAGGCCTAGCATCGTACATGCGTCGCTCGGACCGCCGCATCGGCTTTTTCTCGCAGTGGTTTCCATGGAACGATGTTAAAATGGAGCGGTCACCAAAATCTTATTTATAAGTGTAGTGGGCTGTGCAGGAAGGGCATATGTGAACCGTTAACACAGTGAGTGTGTTTACCCGATTCCGACCGTATCTTTGTTGGCGATAATAAATAGTATGTCTGACTTAGTTGACGCCTTCGAAGTAGTATGCATTCATCCGTCCGCCCCAGTAAATCTGTCGTTGGAAGTCGAAAGCTGTGTCGTCTGTTCCGTCCTCTTGTGTGTTTCTTTCGCTTTAAGTCAACATGGCTTCTTTGTCGGGTTTCCGCGTCGCAATCAGCTGCACTGTAATCTATGACTGCGATAGTATGCCTCAGATGTGCCCTCTTTCGGCAATATTGAGCTGTTACACACATGCGGCATAAAAATGATAGAAACAGTGATGCGTGTGTTACAAACATTTGATTGTTGTTGCTTTGGGATACTACAACGAAATTTCGGCGCTCATTTTTTGGTCTATATGTGTCCAAAAGAGCAGTATCACATGGAACATACCAATATCTTGTTAAAAAAGTCTCGAAAAGGAATTTTAAAACGAATTAAACGATTAGCAAAGAGCACCTGGTGGATGTCGCTAACGCCTCGTTTGTAATGCTCGTCTAGGAACCTTGAGAGCTAGTGACGGAAATCGTCCCCGCCTCCGGCCACGACGAGAGAAGGGGGAAGGAGGAACTCCCCTCTTTCCGAGAATCCTTTTTGTGAGTCGCAGAAGTCGCTATTGTCCCCCTACAAGATTATAGAAGATTAACCCGTCACTCAAAATTCGTACAAAAGCAGCCGCTTCGGTGGCTGGACCGACTAGGCCATCCTCTCGACGTCAGCCTCGCCGTAGCTTTGCCTGGCTTTGCTCGTTTGAGACGATTTACGTCACGATTGCGCTGGGCCTTCTCCGAGCGCTTGCCAGAGTGGGCCGTTTATAACGAAAAATACAGCCACCAGGATCAAAATACAAACGGGCGATTGTCATTTACGGATATTGTGGATCATATTCAACCTATTTTTGAACACGACGGGAATATTTCAAATTTCGTTGAAGTATCCCTTTAAAGGGACACTGACACCCCGGCAAATTTTTTTTTTCATTTTTTGCCAGGCGCTTTATTATGGTGTCGGAGGACTACCCAATTAATATTTTGCAACAGAGTAGCGTATTTGTTTAATAAAGCCAAGAAGACGCAACTGCACGAAACCGAAACCGAAACCCGCGGATGGAGGTCGGAGGAGTGGAGAGCGGAGAGTGGCGGAAGTCACGTGGCTACACCCGACCGTGCGCTCTTTTTCTTTTTTTTTTTCCCCCTTTCGGCGTAGCAGCACGATATGCGGCGTGTAGCGGGGACTGTTTGCCGCGCGATTCTTTTGCAGTTATGTTTGTTTCCGCTCGCTGTTCTGTACTCCAAGATGAGTTGTTTTGTACATTGAGGAGTTGGAGATGGGTAGTGAGTGCCCGTGGTTAATTTCCATGATCGGCTCCGAAAAGAATACACCCAAGATGTTGCGTGAAGAGCTGGCTCATATGTCCTGCATCCGAAAAAAAGTGGCATTGTGCGACAGAGTTTCCGAAAGATCAACAGGATCGGGACCAATGGCTGGCTGCAATTCCTGTAGAACATTTACGGGCACCTTGGAAAGCGGACGCTACCTGATTTATATGCTCCTTGCATTTTGTGGAAAGTGATTACATTGAGTTCGCAGGTGTCAAAGAAATCCCATCCCATTTAATTCAGCGACGTTTCGTCCACAACATTTGTTTGTTATTTTTTGTTTGTTTCTTCAGTGATAATTGTAAAAAGAAAGAAATGTAAACATCAAAAAATGTTTTGAAAAAAAAGAAAAGCGCCATCACGGGGATCGAGCCCGGTCCTGCCGCGTGTGAAGCGGACGTCGTTCCCACTGAGCTACTGGGGGATCTCGTTAGTAGGGGATCTCTTCTCTTAGTAATAATTCAGCCGGTAAACTGTAAGTTGGAAAATTTGCTGCCGATTTTCCTCCAGCAAAAGCACTCCCGGGTCGAAGTCGGGAAGCACCACGCATTGGCGACATTCGCACCGAGTAAAAGAAATCGTACGCGTGCATATTCAACTCGAAGTGGACGCGTCGTGCTTGAAGTTGGCGCGAGCGATGTCTTCAGCCACGAGAAGGGAGCGACGGCCCGGCGACGTCTTCGTGAAAATCAGCTTGGTGGTCGGGCGTGTCGAACGGGATGAATACCAATTATTTTGATCAGTCCCCAATTTCTCTTTTAAAGGCAGACAAAATTCGCCGGTACCGCGAACGACAGTTCTGAAGTAGAGGTCCCACGCCCGTCGTCCGCTGCCATCGCCGTCCCCGCGAGTCCCAACGATACGCGAAACGACGCACGCACAGAATGCTTCCGGTTCGCTGTGGAGCTTTTTTTTCAATCAACGTATTTGCAGCTCTTTAGAAGCCACAAAAAATGGGTTTCATATTTTTCTATTTTTAATATTGAGCGTGTGCCTTCAGTGACCAACGACTTTCATTAAATTTGGTGGTCGCATCGATACCTTAGAAAACGGACCGTGACCCCGGAAAAGAGAGTGAGCGAGACTCGAACCGGCCAGTTCTTGATCGGCGGTTTTCGGGCGGAAAGAAACCGGATTTCGAGTCGCAAATTGTGTTCTGGGTAGTTGGGCTCTCATATGTCATGTACAACTAAAAACGTCGGCGTAGCATAAACACCCTGTCAGTGTCCCTTTAAGCCTTAAGAAGCTGGTGTCTTCGTTTGGAAAACTTTAGAGAATCTGAGGGAAGCAGATACGGTTCTCTCGAATGCTTCCGGACATTCTGATTGCTCTCAGAGGCACCTCTCAGTCATATGTTTACGCTTCGAAACCCGGGCACGCGACCCGTGTGCCCCAACTCGCGTCGCGCAGCCTTAGGTATTGCAGGCAAACACGCACCAACGTTTTCTATTTACACTAAATGGAGATTTTCGCCCAGACTATTCGATTGAAGCATTGCTTCAATATTTGTAACGGCTGAAAAAGTATATCAATGAAAATTGATTTCAAGGGCGGCTTTTTTATATTCGTTTAATTTATTTAAACCAAAAATGCAAAAACATACCTATTACCCAGATGTCCTAGAGCTTGGTCCGAATACAAGCGGCATAATGGTTTGTCATTAGTATAACAATAAAATCGACAACGTTTGAATCAAGCAACGGCTCGATCCACCTAATTACTTTTCTGACGCGTGTTTATCTCTACATAACACCAGGCCGTAGATGCGAACCAAACAGCTTTTCAGAGTCTGCCATTGTTTTTCGGGTCCAGTTGGCAAAGTCAGACTTGTGAAGAAAACACATAAACTTCTTCTTCGGAGGAAACTTCGCAGTTCTCGATGTCCGAACTTCCGTGAAACCATTGGAAAAAGGGTCTCTTTCGTTTCATCGACAGAAATTCTCACCAACTTTTTATCGACACTCGTTTCATCGACACTGATCGTTTCGTCGACACTATGAAGTTTAACACGTACTGTGAAGTTTCATCGCTACGCAAATCGCACGCTGTAACAGCATTTTGTCGTGCATGGATCACTGGAGCACGTGTTAAACTATCCGACCCACACAGCTCACAATGCTTCGCGGCGACAGCCTGCGGCAGCCTGCAGTAGTTCATAACAAAAGTGTGAACCCACCCGGGCCTACCTACACGCCGCTTCGCCGAAGCGTGTACGGGTGGTCCCGCATCCCCGCATGTATGGCATGTATACGGAATGGGCGTGACAGTAAAAAATATACACAAAACTACTTAGCCGCTTGTTGTTTAGGCAACAGCTCAGTCTATCGGAGTATGACGACATTGTTACCTACCGTTGGTGCGATGGTGCGAAATTTAGTCAGTGCAGCACGATTGCTAGCCTGCTGCGCTTAAAGTCCATCACGCAGTAGTAATGCACGACCGCACGCTGGAACGATGCTCACCATCGAAATGGGCAGGGGTGGGGAAATTTACTATCCCGGGTTTCTGCATCGCAAGCTTTCGCTACATGTGCTGCAAGCTTGCTTGCGTTAACACACTCCGCCACCAGCCCCCCATAGATAGCAATAGAAGCAAATCTAACTATAGCGAACACTAAGATGACCAAGGAAAGAGGTAAAATATTTGGATGAAGAAAAGAAAGCGAGGTAACGCTGGTTGGCCGTCACGAAGGCGAGAACGGCTTTTCGCTATATGATCAACTGGGATAAGCCCCGTATATCATAAACTATAGGAAAAGTCCCCAAATATACACAAAATGGTACAACAAGCCAATTTTTATTTAAATCGGAAAGTAAGAAATTATTAAAGGAAAGTGCAGATGAATAACTCACATTGGAGAAATATTCTCTCTTGGCCTCTCTGAGGCTTGCTGAGAATCGTTACGAATGAATTTGTTATTTTGGCCACAAGTAAAAGGCCCGATCAGCAAAGCTCAGAATTTCCCAGCAGAGCTGATGTTAGAGGTTACCGCGACGCTACCTTAGCACGCAACATTGTTTAAGAAGCCCACCACGATGGATTCCAGAGTCCTTATTGATTACTACGCTGTAGATATCATTTTCAATTTTCTTTGTTAACAGGCAACTCGTTCTTTGCCTCATCTATCTGATCCATGTCGACATCAGCAAGCGCAAGCTCCCAACCATACCCGCTGACTGCACCACCGCCGCCAGTTGGATCCACAGACATGCTGTGTCCCCAGTTCCTCGAAGCCGACACCGTGGAAACATACATTTGATCATCGAACGCCCTGGCCTTCTGAAAACCATCTGCCAGTACGGTGGACCAGTAATCATGCAGAACGCGCCTCATTCGGTACACCAACAACTTGCACCCGGAGCTGCCCGTAGGCCTCTGCTATATGGCTGCAAAACACATGTCGAAGCATACTCCGACGCCCACTTTAGAGCCTTGAAGGTTCTCAGATGGTTGCCTTGAGTAATAAAGTCTGTTTCACTGTGCCTGATTTTTCCGAGGATGTAGAAGCCGGAGAGGTGTATATTACGGTGCATGGCCAGCATCGAACTGTCCGGTCCATAGACCAGGCAGGCACTGTAGAACTTCACATTTTCATTCTCCCACTTGGAGCCGCCAACGAGGTAGCACCTGGTTTGCTACTGTCGCAGCAACGCATCATCTCGCTGGAATCACCGGGAATTGTCCGGTGTACTTTGGGTAGTTCGGCGACCAGATCAGGATCAAAGTATTCTGGTAGAACTACCAGATTTCGCTCCCTTGGCGGCCGACTCTCTGACTTTCCGACTTGTTTTTCGAGGTTCTCAGCCTTGTTGGAATTCAAAGCGAGTTGCAGTAGAGCAAGGCGATACTTGTTCATCGTTATGATATGGACTTCGTGCGAACAAATTCTTTGACTCACGATCCACACTCGAGGGCGTGCGATTCAAGTGATGCTCCTGGGAGATGTGTTCAAGAATGCGTAGGCTCCAGGCCTTAGTCGGGTCTTTTATACCTGAGCCGTAGTTGCATGGTTGCTATTATTAGGCTGTTTAAGGCACCTGATACCAGCGCAACTAGACCCTAAATGCAAGGCCTGCGCAGGACGTCATTATTTGTGGACCTCTAACTTGCCAGATGTAGGCGAACGTCCTGAACTTGGACGACAGTGGGGATCAGAGTGGCTAAGATTCCTCTACACTGAGTGTAGGATTGTTTCCCTCCTTCCACGCGAGTTTCTTTTCCTCTGCAGGTCTGGCGTAGCGAGACAACAAAAAATAACCGATGCATAACTAATGCATTAAAAGAGACGCATTTCATGCACCGTTTCACACTCAGGGAAATGCCTGTTACAATAGAAGAACGACATGCTAAGCCACATGCTCTTGGTGACCACGGTGCGCCTACTCAGTCAGTTAAAACTAAAAGATATTGAAA
>JAZHYW010046678.1:0-30245 GCA_037355805.1 Ixodes ricinus
TCTACCTGTATTCCTTGAATGTTATTTATTTATACTTAGAAACCGTATGCTGATACTTGCTTGTCGTCACACAATGTCGAACACCAGTGTATCAACACTTCCCATACGCTTCCCTCGCGTGGGCTTTGAGTTTCACGGTAACGTGCCAGTCATACAGTTCGCAACTGACGACAGCGGTGGCGGGCGCGACAGTCCTTCGGAAGAGAGGGGGGGGGGGGGGAGAGAGGGGGGGTGGCCAGGACCGCCAGAAAGCACAAAAGGACAAGGAAAACTAAGCTAGGGATATGAATCTCTTTATTTTATGATAATGCAGCACTGCTGCGCAGCCCTGTCGGCCCCTATAACGAAGACAAAGCTAGCTAATCTTGAGTAAAGGTACGTTGACGCTTTTCTTTGAGGAGGAGGAGGGGCGGTGCGGAGGGCATACCCCCTCCGCACCTCCCCTCCTGCTTCTCAAAAGCTAAGCTCTAATTCGGCATTACAGAAAATCGTAAACGTCTTGCATTTTTTTACTCTAACTTAAATATTCGGAGTTCAATTTGTAAATCTTTCATAAAATTAATAAAACAAATTATCACTTCGTGGACACTTCTGTGTGAAATTGACGGCGGTGCGAAATACCATTGTGAAACCTCGGCAATGTCTACGCTTCGAGCTCCCAATTTTTAGAGCCCTGGGAAAGAAGAAAAGCTACGGAGTTCACATTCACCTTAATGATGCTCACAGTAACATGGCTTTCACGTCTGTTTTACACATAAATATAAAAATTATGCTCCAAAGCCCAGGCAAATATTGTGTAATCTAACTTGGTAATACCTCCGTTTTTTGTTTGTTTTTTAACTGCACGTGCTTTTGAGGCGCTTCCAGCCTTACGAACTAGCATGTAGCGGCCTGCAACTCGTTGGAAGTTCTTTAAAGCTAATTATTTCAAGTGTCACTTTGTGTTTATAGGGCTTCCGCAGAACGTCTTAGCCACACATAGCGCATAAAAACGCGTACGTCTAAGGTAGAGTGCGTTCGCGATCAGCGGACAAATCCTGCGACGGCAGTTGCCAGTCGCAGTAAATCTCACGAGAATCAAATAAAATAATACTGCGTGTTATTGGAGAAAACAATTATCGTAGGAGTAATCGGAGAGGATGTACGTTTTAAATGTCTGTCGAGATAACTCCGCTACAAATACCAAGGCGGACAAATAACAAACACCTACATGACGCGTTAATTTTTTAAACACAAATATCTGTTGTTTTAATGTTTTAAACGCAAGAGTTTTGCAGCATTTATTTTTTCGTACAGATTTTCTCTTTTTTACGCATGTGCATGACTTCTAAGCACGTGTAGGGTTTTAAATTTGTGTACGAATTTTAAACATATACCTTTGTGGTTCATATTTACCGCGCATTTTTCTGTTTTATCGCAAACGGCATCGAGCTTTTAGCAAGGAAGTGAAAAATAAATATTATATTGATTCGAATTGAAAGGTGTACCGACGCATAACACGACTGTCTCCGGCTTTCAGCGGACACGATTTTGGGCTTCGTACGAGAGAGTGCAGGTCTCCATAGCCCTCCACCTGAATTCGGTTTGCAACTAATCCGCTTTGCTTGCGCTGCTATGGGGCGCGAAATTGCGTCCGCTGAAAACATATAACAGGAACCGGAAAAGAAAATCAAATCACAGCCGTTCTTTTTGACCAACCCGAACAAAACCTATGCCAAAATGCAAAATTTGATACCGGATCCAAACCAAAATTTCACGTGGCGGTGACTGGTTCGTTGGAAAACGGTTCGAAGATAACTGCACTGATATCTAAAGCGTGATTTTTACTAAGGCGTTCTACGCTGAATCTGTTGCGCGCCTATTTTGGTGGGTAGCGGCGGGAGGTCTATCACCGGCGCAATGTTGTTCGACCGCCCTAAGTCGCAAGTTTAAAGTAGTCCCAGGTACGAAACTTCCATAAAGACATCTCGAACGATTAAAAACGCTGGATCGTACAAGGCGCACTGATCACAGCGTGAAAACTGGTCAAGCCAAACCACACCCATGTCAAATACGTGATGTTCTATGCGCAACGCTGACCTGCACATATATGGTCGATACACGCAAGGATGGTGAAACTGTGAAATGAAATCACCGCACATAAAAACCAAAACTACATCACACCCTTGCTCGCGACAGCGAGGCGACTCCAGGAACAATTTTCTGGCGTCGCGTAAGGTCCAAAGATGAGAATTGAAACAATCTTAACCTCTGGACCATACGCTAAATTCGTACAAAGCAAATACCAGCTATATAATTTATATGGGACATAAGGCTGCAATCAAATACGCAAGAAACTCGAAGAGAAGGACCACGTGCGAATTAGACTGGATTGAAGAGGATAGAATAGTGTTGGCTCAGCTTAGTGTAAAATGAAGCTGGGTTTTTATGTATACACGGCGTACACAATTTTGGATACTAGGAACATTTTATTTTAGTTATGACAAGTGCTAATTTATTTCTTTGCTCCTGAGTTGAAGATGGAGACAAACAGGTAAACTCTTTACGGGTTAGCTATAAAATAAAAAAGCACAATGTAGAAAATAAATATGCAAAAAAAAACTCGAAAGACGAGTAGATGAACAATGTAGACCACAGAGCGCTCCAGGTATACATACCCTTCAACCTTCCGCTTGTCCTTCGTGTTATAGCGCTTTTATCTTCTATAATATACACGCAACTCACCTAAGTACATACCCTTCCGAAAAACGTCCAGTTTCGTAAAAGCAAAATCGTGCACACGTATCCTCCAAATGAAGTGCTTTAATGAGTTTAGTCAAAATCGGTGTTTCCTAAAAGTCTTGCCGGATCTAATCGCTATCTTTAATCAGTTCACGCGGTCTTCATTTTTTTTTATAAAACTTCATAAAATTATTGCGCGTTAAGAATAATAAAAAAAATCAGCGCAGCTAGCATCTGTGCAAACCATTATAACTGGCTGCCACATTTTGTCACGTGAAATCGATGCAATCAAAAAATAAGACTCCATCTTGATGTACAGAAGTATTGCGTCAATGAAAAACCACGGGAAATGCAAGAACAGCCTCAATCAAACTTGGGGTGATGAACCGGTGGGGACCGGTTCTAGCACGAATGCTTCGTACACTATAAACAACGTTAGTACTTAATTGTCTAATAAAAGTGAACAATCAGAGCCTCTGACCTGAACGAGTGCTTGTTTTTCATTCTCTAAAAATATATCCGTTGGAAGCGACGCTGCCAGTAGATGTTCCAATGATAGAAGGAATGCTGTAATAGATTTTGACAAGTCAGGAGAAGCAAAAGAACTCAATCTAACCTAGCCTTACGCATCGCTATTTTATGAACTTGAAAATTAAGTAACAAGTAAACGCATAATTTTCTGAAATAGGCTCACACAGTTATTATTTCTATTTTTGCCGCGAGTCCGTCCGCATAGCTGATATAACACTTTTCACAATCATACCCTACGCGCGCGGTTCCCTGCATGGTGTCCAAAATCTTTTGGGCTTGTGGGACATCTTTTACAGTATACAAAATCTAATGTAACACTGGCGTTTTCACACGGCTGATTTTTATCTCCGAAGAACAACCGATTAAGACATAGACCTACCAGAAGAACAGGTCCCGAGAAAAAGACGTGGTACAGAAAATCGGAGCGAGCATTCGCACGACGGAGTCGCCTGTACGTAAAGTCGGCCTACTCTTTCTTTCCGTGAACGCGGTTGCGACCTTCGTAAGCTCACCAAACAAAACGCAGAAGAGTAAAAAAAAAAAACATCTCAATGCTGTTCATTATAATCATTCCCAAAAGGAGTAAATTCGCTCAGTCAAGATGACGGAAATTTTGAGATTCTGTCGTGCTGTAGGCCGGTATAGATCCCACTTTCTACTCGTAGGCTTTTCGCGAGCTCAGGATGCTTAATTCCCACCTCAGATAAAAATCTCCATCGTTCAAATTTACGGTAAAAAAAAATTAAAGTCTGGATGCGCTCTATAGTATTTTTCGTCAGTATGTCCTAAGTATTTACATTTACCTAAGGAATCTCATAAACGTAACCTAGGTTGTTTGCGTACTCGCGTTGTGCAGAATACACCGAAAAGTCGGAACTACTTACTGTATTGAAAAATAGGCATACTTGCTGCCTGCTAGAGTAATGTTTGCATGCACTGTATAAACGTCGCCGCAACAAAATATTATATATTTTTGCATTAAAGATAGTTATATGGTTCTAATGTACCTATATAAATAGTGTAATATGGTTTCGAAAAAAAAACCTTAATTTTCTTGAAAGATTTGAAAAAAAAAAAACTAGTAGCAGGGTCATTCCAAATCAATTGGTCCCAGACGTTGCGCTCGACCATTTGCGATTTTTATATAGAAACTTCAGGGCTCTTTACCTCAAAATCTTTAACACTTTTAAAAAATATTTCCGCCCCATTCTTTTTTATTGCGTGAGCGTGGTTTGAATTGCTAAGATTGGAGTAAAACTATGTATCAATCACTAACTGAGTAAATATCTGATTTCCTTCAGAAAATACCCCAATTTGTATTATAAAATTTGAACGACTTGTAGCTTGCTATGTTCTGATTATTATGGAACTTTTGTTGATAAAATATTTTGCTTTAAATTCAACAAAAGGCACAAAAATTAGCACTTATTTTTCAATTTTGTTATGACTTTGCCCCCCACCATTACGCTGCGTCTTCGCGGCGACAGTCTCCGACGACTTTGAAAAAAATGTGAACCCTCCTGGTCCACCCGTAAACGTCGCTTGTCATGTCACGTGGCGTGTTGTGCGGTGAAGAGGGGCTAAGAAACAACCCAGCTTACAACGCGGAAGGTGAAATTCGATATATTTATTTTTTAGATTTAGTCAAAAATCTGTTTTGATTAAACTTTCAGAAATGAAAGGCCAAAAACTCTTCTTATGAAGTATTTATGTTTTGTATTTCTACTTAGACCCTCTCAGGGCAAAATAAACGGCTGTTTAGGCAGCAGAACTAACTTTTTTACAACTTATGAATTTTTGTCTGTGAATTATTTTGTTGTACAGCTTCAAACATTTTTCATTTGTAATGCATCTGCAGGGCTTCCAACAGAGAAGTTTTGCTTGCCAGGCGCAAAGCGATAATGATTTACCAACTTCAGAACTGTGCTGATTCTCGTGCATTCTGTTTTTAGTTTGTTTTTCACTATTTTTACAATAAAAATGGCATTATCATCACAAAATAGCGAGCGAAAAGATGTTCGAATTTCATAAAACAAATAGGGGGGCAGTTCGATGAAAATTTAATTTTTATTCAATTATGGATGGATGCCTAGTCTTACGCTCATTCCTAAAATTCAAAGCCCACTCAAGCAAACAAAAGTTGGGCGAAAATATTTTAGGAGAAGAAGTAAAAAGCCATGAATTTTCTTTTAAAAATTCGTAAATGGTCGAGCGCAATGTCTGGGACATTTGTGATGGAATGGCCCAGCACAAAACACCTAGGAAAAACAAAATCTTTCCAAAAAGCAAGAGATTTGCTAAACCTATTCAGTAACGTGAATGGTATTTTTTTTTTGCTTTCAAACGATTATACGACTGTACCCCATTTAGTAAAATATAATAAAACAAATATTATCCACATATCAACATCCTGTTTGCATAAAGAAACTCATATTCTGATTTAATTATTAAATTTATTATCTTCTACTGTTGTCGTTCTGGCACTTTTCGACAAATCCTTTCAATATGCCTGAATTCAGTTCAACTCATTAAAAGTGAAAACGATAACCGAAACTTGCATTACTTATTTAGATTATTGAAATCTCGTAATTAAAGTTAACTCAAAAATATTTTGATGCTTATCTATATCAGACTGACTTACCAATCCATCGGAGTCTGTTGTACATATCTGTAAACAAACAATCGTACCCGTTACGCCGTTTTATCGTGCCACACGTGGTCCTAGCAATAACGTCTGCATTCTACTCTCAGTTGCTGGCCTATCTACAGGTGTGCTAGCCTATAAAACATAAAGCTTGTTGAAATGAAAATCTTAAATTTTAGCGCCGGAAGAACTTTATCCCCAGAAGAAAAAAAAGCTATTTATTATTAGTGTCGGCAATATTCTAAGGCCTGTCGTCAGATATTCGCCATTGTACTCCGTTTTACGCAGCGTGACACCACTTGTACATTCTTGTATTAGAGCTCATCAACTGCCATTTAAGGGTGCTACCCCATTCAAACAGCTGTTCAAACGTTCTATTTTTTCCTTGATCAAAGATTTCCAGCTTATACAATTGTTTCCGAATACCAAATAGGTTTGACACACTATACGGAGATTAAGTGAGACAAGTTACTTCCACAGGCACCGAAGTGTTCCGTATAAGTTTGATTTCACTTTTTCCCAATAAAAAAGTATATAATTATATATAACAACAATCATCAGTGTAAACATTTCATCATTATTTACTTATTTGTTGTATTGATAAAACTAGTACGTTTTGTAAACACTCATAATAGTAAACTAGTTTTGCCACAGATGATAGGACAAGAATCATGATTTGCTCAGTCATTTTCTAGGGGACATGTACAACCATTTACCTGTAGTAAAACTAAAACTGCATATTGCTATTCAGTAAGCCATCTTGTGAGCATTTGCTTATTTGATACGTTTCATTAGAGGTACCAAAGATATAAATAGAAAGTACAATATATATGTATTATATGTATATATATTATATATATATATATATATATATATATATATATATATATATATATATATATATATATATATATATCGGTCCATCCTAACGGGGCCGCAGGTACGTACAGTCAGTTCCTATCACCGATTGTCCATAATCCTTCTCAGGATGTAGTTAGATGCATGTACTTCATGAAAGACACTTGTTGTGAGTGTGTTCCTATCAATTTTATTAGTTAATTGGCTAAATTCTGCATGACAACTCCAGGTGCAGCTGTTAACATCTCTAAGAGTGCCAGCCCAGATTCTTTCCAGACATCAGAAAGAGCGACATCACTTCTCCGGACTTTCTTTCTACCTGTGATATAGATCACTAGGGTGACTATAAAATAATTGCGTAATGTGGGATACTGTGCTAAAAAGGCATGTAGTATCACCTTGTTTTAAATAAGCATAGTTCTGGCGCAAGATCGGAGGACGTGCTCTGCTTTTCTTTTAATTGCACGAACGTCTGTCATTAGGGACAGTATAGATATAGGTCGAAGCTTTTCTACTTTAACTCTGACGGTAGTGAAAACAAAAGTTTCGTCGTTCGTCACTTCCAATATTACGAGGAATTATTAGCGAGTCGTTTTGACACAAACGGTTTGTCCTCCAACGCTCCAACAACGTAACTGGGCATGCGCGTGCGAATATTTGGGTTTTCCCGAGTGTGCTTCTGGTTCGTTTCTCCCACTCCGGGCGCCTCAGTCGTCACTGCAATGCAGCCAATACCGTTAGGAACTCGGGGAAAATGCAAGATAGCAGTCGGATCGGCGACTGACTCCGCCGACCCAGCCGAGCGTTAGGTGTAGGACAGCAGGAGGCGATTTGCCATCCTGCTACGATTTGCTTCATTTGAGAAGTATTACCATATCGTTTCGAGGACTGCTCACATCGGTAAGCAATCGTGAATGCTGTGAACTACACATGTGTGTAAATTTTAGTGATCCGGACTAACTAGATGTCGTGGCGACCGTAATATTACGAACTGATTTGGTTTGACGGCACACAACGTAAACAATCGTTCAGGTTCAAGACGGAGTAACATCACCTGCATAATACTATCTAGTTAGGAGCTCTCGAAATTTTGACCCGGAAAGATACTTTTGGCCGTTTTGTTTACATTAGGTTGTACAATGCGAAACGCGAGAAACGAATTTGCACGCCGCAGGACGTTTCACATATTCAATAGACGGTATCGCTGCTGGTCAAACGCAATCATCATCATCGTTTACATTGTTACGTCCGTTTATGGTTCACTAAAACAAGATAAGTTACACGTGCAGTTTTACGAAACAGAGCAGCTGCACCATTTACCATTTTAAACCATGTGCTTCAGATTTGGAGTGCTCCAAAAGCGCTCCTATGGAGCGCGCATCTGCCGCTGGCAGATCCGGCTCAAGTTGTTCATCTTCCGTTCGCCGGTCGGCAGCGCAAGCACCGTGGAGCGCTTCCGACCACACTGCAACCACTCCGCCAACTTCGGAACGTCTCCCCGAAGTCGACAGCAGCGTGTCACTGCGCATGAATGTAGCCGTCCGAGGATGTCCGGTCTGGTGCAGTCGGTCGGTTGTTTATGTGGGTGGTGACGGGCAGTGTATGCGGTGCGTGCATTGCGTTCCGTACGCTGTTACCTCGCATGCTTCAGGTGGTGCAGAGGCGGGACTGGAGCGTAGCCAATAGTAAGCGCTTACATATGCGATCCCCAGAGGAAGAACGAGAAAGAGCACGAACAGAAAATTCGAAGGAGAAAGCAGACGCAAGGCTTCGAGTGTTCATTTCGCAGCAAGTAATTATGTACCTTCGTACACTGCATGCCACCAGTGTCTTCTTGCTCAATGGAGCAAGAACTGGCTAGGAAACGACTGTGCAAGTGATGGTTTGCTACGCCTGTATGTTTATTAATGTCTTACCAGCGATCTGAGCTCCGCCGCTGACAATCACCGAGTGCCCCCACCGTTCTGGGGCGGCGAGACTATTCCGTCTTTCCACTTCTATCTCTCTCTCTGTCACATGGGATCCGTGGTTCGGCGCCCGTCCTAGGTTGGGTATTTATTCTGCTGGTGGACAGTAACAGCATTAATTGGTCGTCGGAGAATTCATTCAGCTCGTCAAGTTTGAGCTCAGAAAAGTTCAAGCAGCGACCATTTTGAATGAGAACCGTCTCCGGCGCATCGCTGCAGAAAAGGTGCCCTATCTTGCACTCGGCGATTTGGAGCGGGTGCCAGGGGTTGGTCTTTCGCCTCCTTCGAGGATTCTGGAAACCGATTAGGACTTCTAAGTGGAACTCAACACTAGACTTTTATTTCTTTGAGTACTACACTTTCTTCGCTGTTCTCCTGGCTGAAGCGTTGAGCGGTACGCCACAAACACTAAAACATCACTCATACATTGATGTGTCGGACTTGTAACCGTATTTTCTAGAGACAAAAAAAACAAAAAAAACGTCGCGGTTAAGCGAGAAATTTGACGTCATGATCATCCTGGGGCGATTGAGAAGAAGGGGAAGCGGCCTTGCTTCCTTCTCCTCGCTTCGGGTCACCTGCTCGAGCAACGCTAGAGGAGACAAAAAAGAGAAGGCATGAAAATCGCGACCTGACATGCCTCGTCGGCGTCGTCGGCATAGTTCAATCAAGCACTTTCCAAACATATGGACATACGTTAGAGATATGGCCTAATGAGTGATGTCTTGGGGTTTTACTGGCGTCCCGCCTATCGCTCCAGCCTTGTTCTGTGGGCTCCCAATTTTGGTTCAGCATCCCAGTAAGAGGATATCACAGTAATATTTTAACTTAGAATCAAGCTATTTACGAATCTAGATGGCGCCACTGCTCTTGCTTGGCAAAATTCGCAATGTGACATGCCATTTTGTGCTTTCGCCAAGATGTTTTCTAGATGAAAGAACCATAATTTAACTTACGCTTGGGTTTCTACTCTGATGGTGTGTCGGCGCGCTATGCTCGGAGAAAACTTTGAATGGGAATTCAGAAGAACTGAAGACGGTGTGCGCATGGCATTAACCGGCGCTCGAGGTGGATGTGCACTTGGCAGCAAGAGTTTGCTTCCGTCTAACAAAAAGCTGTCGTCGAGCTAAGCCCCGTTCAATAAAGAGCTTCAGTGATCGCAAAACTCGTCACACACAAAGATTCTTTCTGTCATAATATTGCCGCGAAGTTTCCTTTCTCGCAAACCCGCAGATCCGTTCATCTTCGTGCCGTTTTTCATTCAAGTGGCTAGAAATTCCTACCGCTCCCCAGACACCGAACAACAGCAGCACGAGAGAGCGCGCGGAGACGACCGTGGTTCATATGTGTGATGTCACGACAAAGATTATCAGCTGCGACGAACATGCCTGATGGTCTCTAAAAAGCACGGCGGAGGCTTGGTGTAGTTGCATTCTAGGATCAGCACGGTCGAAGTTCACAGTCTGATATCGTTGTCCTATCCGTCAATGATGCAGAATTCAGAGAAAACGGCCCTGCCGTTCCTTTCATTTCTCTCGGCCATCAAAGTGTAGCGCGACGTGGCTAGGTCAGAACCAGCTGAGAAGCGTTGTCCGATTTTAGGCGAATTTCACCCCGGCAGTAGTCCCCTGATCGGCGAGAAAGCATCATTTTACCGTTTTAGGGGCGAGGCTCCTTAGGGGCTAGCCATATCCGTCCGTCCGTCCCTCCGTCCGTCCATCTGACTGGCTCTCTGGCTTCCAGTGCTCGTGCTCCTGCTCGTGAGCTCACGTGCTCGTGTAGGACAAAAAAATGATAGCAACAAAATGATAAAAAAAATGATGACAAAGAAAAATGTTTGCGCAGTCGACAGGATTTGAACTTGTGCGGTGAGACCTCAATGGATTTCTAGTCCATCGCCTTAACCACTCGGCCACGACTGCGGGACGAGTAGGGGCTCTGAGATGTGGTAGTAACTCAAGAGCTGGGAATGTCAAGGATGAAACGTTGCATGGAGCCGCTCAATGACTATACAGGAGAGGGCGCTGCGGTCAAATGCGTATATAATCGCGATAAACTTTGCATGCATTGGCTCAACGTTTATAGACGAGAGGGCGCTGCGGTCAAATGCTCAAATGCGTATATAAGCACTTTCCATGCCACACATTCTCTTTCTGACATGGATGAAAGCGAACGAAAGGCTCGGCACGCTGCGGATCGGCATGCTGCGGCTCAGTGTCTACGCAGACAAGCGCCACCAGAGCTTCGCCCCAATCAACATCATTCACCACGTGGAGATGCGGTAAATTTCTTTATGTGTGTCATAGCAGAGGTTAACAGTGATTGTTTAGTTGATTTTAAGTAGCAAGAGCGTGAAGGTTTTGTGTCGACGATAACCAAGTAGTAAGAGTACATGGTCATAGTGAAAGGTTCTCTGTTTGGAGCTTCTTTACGCTGCGTACTACGTGGTCAGATGATATTACTGGAGCTGCAAGGATAAATTTACACAAATGGGGTTTTTGTGGAAGTCCACTTCAAACATTCAACATTTGTTATTTCTCACAATGTTTACGTGAAGGGTGGCGAAGCGCCTAGTCAATAAATCATAATGGTATTTTTATATCGATATTAATCTTGCTTTGTGCTTTCTATAGAGCTAAAGGAAAAAGATTCACCTTAAGTACAGACGAAGTAAGGACGTGTCAAAGTTGACCAAAAATTAACTTAAAAGATGAGTTTGGCATTTTTTGCTTGAAAATATTAAAATTCCTAAAAATATTTTAATGCATCAAGGTATCTTTATGGTGCTTATTAAATGAGGGGAAAACGCTAAGATGGTGTAAGAAAAACAGTAGTGGCAGCAGAGGGTGTCAAACACGCAACCTGCGACGGCAGGCAAAAATACTAGTTTCTGCCACTGAGGATTCCACGCTGCGCAACTCAAGAACAAAAGATCTGGGGATCATTTGACAAATGCCCCCAAAACATATATTTCTTTCGTCAGAATTAAAAATTATACCCTTTTAGCCTGCCGGATTTGAGATGAAACCACCCAAATATATTCATATAACCTGCTTACTTTTGTGGGAACTTATGCATTTTTATTTCAGTTTATAATAATATGGTCTGTTGTAGATAAAAAAGAGCGGGGCAAGTTTATTTAACAAGGTCCTACACTCTTTTAACTTTAGATGAGAAAATACTCGAGAGGATGCAACTCCAGTGCTCGCTCCACTGATGTGAAAAGAGTGGAATGCTTTGCGGGAGGAGCTTGTACTGCTTTAATAATATGCAACAGACGATAGGAATTATATTAAAATAAATTACTTTTATAACTCTCCGTGTCTTATACCAGTTCTCCTACATCAACATATACACCATTTCACCCTCCATCGCATGGAAGCTGCCATGTTGCAAACACGTGAGGCGGTCGCCATTAGGTGACTGGAACTCGTCGTTCAGCTACAGTGTCTGGAACACGAAGTAGAGTTCTCACGGGCACTGCTCAGCATGCGAACGCACGTGACCATTCGCGTGTAGAAAGCACGCACGGCTCGGCAGTCGTTATAAATGTAGGTAGTTGCTGGAGTTGACCAGGTTTGGTGAAGAGTCGAGAGTGCGTCAGACGTTCGCAACAATGTTTTTTTGTGTTCTGTCTAGCTTGCGCGTCGGTTGCGTCTGCGAACAGACAATAATTTTCTAGCTCCGTGTGCTCAATTGTAATGCGTATCGAAATTGATATTTTTATTTTTTGATGCTTTAGGACTATGCAAATGATGGGTGCGAAATGGTAACGTCAACATGACATCAGAGAGGCAGATGCACAGCAGCCGCTACGCGTCTGGCTGCCGAATTGACTACACGAGCATGGAGGGCTAGAAGACGGCGTCTTGTTTCCGCGTTTTACGAGGCAAAATTGAAAAAAAAATATCTGTCACAAGAGTTTTTTTTTTTTCTGACAAGACAAACGTTTTGAAGGAACAAGCACTCACTGTGAGCGGCATTTCGAGCACCGTTTCATTCTTCGTAAGTTCACAACCCGATCTACCGAGCGACACGCATACATTTTGGATTCTCACGCATTGCACTCCGCGCTCGCACAACCCTACAGTAAATGCGCTGGTGTCGACATCTGTCGTGATCTACGTCACGCGCTTCGCGCCACCCACTTCTGCCTCAACACTGCACCGGCCCCATATCGTATTCTATTTGATTCTATGCGACGAGAAACTGAGGGAGAGAAGGACACAAAAGTGCGCGGACGTCAGAACGTCCAGCTCTGGTTGAAATGGTTATCGGGTAGCAGAGTTGCCGAATAGGCACCCTCATTCCATCCCGACTCCATTCCGAGGAAATAGAGTCTCCGATATTTCCTTTACTTTCAAATCATAGGAATGGGGACGGGGGCTCATTCCCACTTTTGGAACGGCTAAGTCGTTCCATTCCATTCCGTTCCTCCAATTACTAAACATAAATATTGGCTCTTGACAGATACATTGTGCTGCCGGCAAAAAAGCAGCCTTATGCTGGCATTATCAAACGCACACAGACAACTGCAAAAGAATGCTAAACGCGTCACCAAAGCGCTGATTTTACTAAGCGGAGCGCTGGTGGAACAAAGTGTTTATTGATATTGCACTGTAGACGTCGAGAAAGACCCTTGATGTGTTCATCTTTGTTTAAGCGTTGCCTTCTGTACACCGACAACGCCTGCGCAATCGCCCATTGCCAGCTATTCGCGAAGAGCGCAACAGAAAGTGTCGCTGCGATCGTCCTTTCACGATTGGCCCAGTGCTGACCATGACGTCAGGAAAGGATTTCCCCCTGTTGCCTGCTATTCGCGACGTGAGCGATCGAAAGTGTCGCTGTGATCGTCCTTCCACGATTAGCTCAGTGGTGACCATGTCGTCAGGAAAGAATTTCTCTCCGCCGCCAGCTATAAGCGACGTGCGCGATCTAGAGTGTCGCTGTGATCGTCCTTCCAGGGTTGGCCCAGGGCTGACCATGACGTCAGGAAAGGATGTCTCCCCGTCGCCAGCTATTCGCGACGTGCGTGATCGAAAGTGTCACTGTGATCGTCCTTCCACGATTGACCCAGTGCTGACCATGACGTCAGGAAAGGATTTCCCCGTTGCCAGCTACTCGCGACGTTCGCGATCGAAAGTGTCATTGTGATCGTCCTTCCACGATTGGCCCAGTGCTGACCATGACGTCGGTAAAGGATTTCCCCCGGTGCCAGCAATTCGCGACGTTCGCGATCGAAAGTGTCATTGTGATCGTCCTTCCACGATTGGCCCAGTGCTGACCATGACGTCGGTAAAGGATTTCCCCCGTTGCCAGCTACTCGCGACGTTCGCGATCGAAAGTGTCATTGTGATCGTCCTTCCACGATTGGCCCAGTGCTGACCATGACGTCGGTAAAGGATTTCCCCCGTTGCCAGCTACTCGCGACGTTCGCGATCGAAAGTGTCATTGTGATCGTCCTTCCACGATTGGCCCAGTGCTGACCATGACGTCGGTAAAGGATTTCCCCCGGTGCCAGCTACTCGCGACGTTCGCGATCGAAAGTGTCGTTGTGATCGTCCTTCCACGATTGGCCCAGTGCTGACCATGACGTCGGTAAAGGATTTCCCCCGGTGCCAGCTACTCGCGACGTTCGCGATCGAAAGTGTCATTGTGATCGTCCTTCCACGATTGGCCCAGTGCTGACCATGACGTCGGTAAAGGATTTCCCCCGGTGCCAGCTACTCGCGACGTTCGCGATCGAAAGTGTCATTGTGATCGTCCTTCCACGATTGGCCCAGTGCTGACCATGACGTCGGTAAAGGATTTCCCCCGGTGCCAGCTACTCGCGACGTTCGCGATCGAAAGTGTCGTTGTGATCGTCCTTCCACGATTGGCCCAGTGCTGACCATGACGTCGGTAAAGGATTTCCCCCGTTGCCAGCTACTCGCGACGTTCGCGATCGAAAGTGTCATTGTGATCGTCCTTCCACGATTGGCCCAGTGCTGACCATGACGTCGGTAAAGGATTTCCCCCGTTGCCAGCTACTCGCGACGTTCGCGATCGAAAGTGTCATTGTGATCGTCCTTCCACGATTGGCCCAGTGCTGACCATGACGTCGGTAAAGGATTTCCCCGGTTGCCAGCTACTCGCGACGTTCGCGATCGAAAGTGTCATTGTGATCGTCCTTCCACGATTGGCCCAGTGCTGACCATGACGTCGGTAAAGGATTTCCCCCGTTGCCAGCTACTCGCGACGTTCGCGATCGAAAGTGTCATTGTGATCGTCCTTCCACGATTGGCCCAGTGCTGACCATGACGTCGGTAAAGGATTTCCCCCGTTGCCAGCTACTCGCGACGTTCGCGATCGAAAGTGTCATTGTGATCGTCCTTCCACGATTGGCCCAGTGCTGACCATGACGTCAGGTAAAGGATTTCCCCAGTTGCCAGCTATTCGCGACGTTCGCGATCGAAAGTGTCATTGTGATCGTCCTTCCACGATTGGCCCAGTGCTGACCATGACGTCGGTAAAGGATTTCCCCCGTTGCCAGCTACTCGCGACGTTCGCGATCGAAAGTGTCATTGTGATCGTCCTTCCACGATTGGCCCAGTGCTGACCATGACGTCGGTAAAGGATTTCCCCCGTTGCCAGCTACTCGCGACGTTCGCGATCGAAAGTGTCATTGTGATCGTCCTTCCACGATTGGCCCAGTGCTGACCATGACGTCGGTAAAGGATTTCCCCCGGTGCCAGCTACTCGCGACGTTCGCGATCGAAAGTGTCATTGTGATCGTCCTTCCACGATTGGCCCAGTGCTGACCATGACGTCGGTAAAGGATTTCCCCGTTGCCAGCTACTCGCGACGTTCGCGATCGAAAGTGTCATTGTGATCGTCCTTCCACGATTGGCCCAGTGCTGACCATGACGTCGGTAAAGGATTTCCCCCGTTGCCAGCTACTCGCGACGTTCGCGATCGAAAGTGTCATTGTGATCGTCCTTCCACGATTGGCCCAGTGCTGACCATGACGTCGGTAAAGGATTTCCCCCGTTGCCAGCTACTCGCGACGTTCGCGATCGAAAGTGTCATTGTGATCGTCCTTCCACGATTGGCCCAGTGCTGACCATGACGTCGGTAAAGGATTTCCCCCGTTGCCAGCTACTCGCGACGTTCGCGATCGAAAGTGTCATTGTGATCGTCCTTCCACGATTGGCCCAGTGCTGACCATGACGTCGGTAAAGGATTTCCCCGTTGCCAGCTACTCGCGACGTTCGCGATCGAAAGTGTCGTTGTGATCGTCCTTCCACGATTGGCCCAGTGCTGACCATGACGTCGGGAAAGGATTTCTCCCGTTGCCAGCTATTCGCGACGTGCGCGATCGAAAGTGTCGCTGTGATCGTCCTTCCACGATTGGCCCAGTGCTGACCATGACGTCGGTAAAGGATTTCCCCCGTTGCCAGCTATTCGCGACGTGCGCGATCGAAAGTGTCGTTGTGATCGTCCTTCCACGATTGGCCCAGTGCTGACCATGACGTCGGGAAAGGATTTCCCCCGTTGCCAGCTATTCGCGACGTTCGCGATCGAAAGTGTCATTGTGATCGTCCTTCCACGATTGGCCCAGTGCTGACCATGACGTCGGGAAAGGATTTCCCCCGTTGCCAGCTATTCGCGACGTGCGCGATCGAAAGTGTCGTTGTGATCGTCCTTCCACGATTGGCCCAGTGCTGACCATGACGTCGGTAAAGGATTTCCCCCGTTGCCAGCTATTCGCGACGTGCGCGATCGAAAGTGTCGCTGTGATCGTCCTTCCACGATTGGCCCAGTGCTGACCATGACGTCAGGTAAAGGATTTCCCCCGTTGCCAGCTATTCGCGACGTGCGCGATCGAAAGTGTCGCTGTGATCGTCCTTCCACGATTGGCCCAGTGCTGACCATGACGTCGGTAAAGGATTTCCCCCGTTGCCAGCTACTCGCGACGTTCGCGATCGAAAGTGTCATTGTGATCGTCCTTCCACGATTGGCCCAGTGCTGACCATGACGTCGGTAAAGGATTTCCCCGTTGCCAGCTATTCGCGACGTGCGCGATCGAAAGTGTCGTTGTGATCGTCCTTCCACGATTGGCCCAGTGCTGACCATGACGTCGGGAAAGGATTTCTCCCGTTGCCAGCTATTCGCGACGTGCGCGATCGAAAGTGTCGTTGTGATCGTCCTTCCACGATTGGCCCAGTGCTGACCATGACGTCGGTAAGGATTTCCCCCGTTGCCAGCTATTCGCGACGTGCGCGATCGAAAGTGTCGCTGTGATCGTCCTTCCACGATTGGCCCAGTGCTGACCATGACGTCGGGAAAGGATTTCTCCCCGTTGCCAGCTATTCGCGACGTGCGCGATCGAAAGTGTCGTGTGTGATCGTCCTTCCACGATTGGCCCAGTGCTGACCATGACGTCAGGCAAGGATTTCCCCCATTGCCAGCTATTCGCGACGTGCGCGATCGAAAGTGTCGCTGTGATCGTCCTTCCACGATTGGCCCAGTGCTGACCATGACGTCGGGAAAGGATTTCTTCCCGTTGCCAGCTATTCGCGACGTGCGCGATCGAAAGTGTCGCTGTGATCGTCCTTCCACGATTGGCCCAGTGCTGACCATGACGTCAGGCAAGGATTTCCCCCGTTGCCAGCTATTCGCGACGTGCGCGATCAAAGTGTCGCTGTGATCGTCCTTCCACGATTGGCCCAGTGCTGACCATGGCGTCGGGAAAGGATTTCTCCCCGTTGTCAGCTATTCGCGACGTGCGCGATCGAAAGTGTCTGTATGATCGTCCTTCCACGATTGGCCCAGTGCTGACCATGACGTCAGGCAAGGATTTTCCCATTGCGAGCTATTCGCGACGTGCACGATCAAAGTGTCGCTGTGATCGTCCTTCCACGATTGGCCCAGTGCTGACCATGACGTCGGGAAAGGATTTCTTCCCGTTGCCAGCAATTCGCGACGTGCGCGATCGAAAGTGTCGCTGTGATCGTCCTTCCACGATTGGCCCAGTGCTGACCATGACGTCAGGAAAGGATTTCCCCCGTTGCCAGCTATTCGCGACGTGCGCGATCGAAAGTGTCGCTGTGATCGTCCTTCCACGATTGGCCCAGTGCTGACCATGACGTCAGGAAAGGATTTCCCCCGTTGCCAGCTATTCGCGACGTGCGCGATCGAAAGTGTCGCTGTGATCGTCCTTCCACGATTGGCCCAGTGCTGACCATGACGTCGGGAAAGGATTTCTCCCCGTTGCCAGCTATTCGCGACGTGCGCGATCGAAAGTGTCGCTGTGATCGTCCTTCCACGATTGGCCCAGTGCTGACCATGACGTCAGGAAAGGATTTCCCCCCGTTGCCAGCTATTCGCGACGTGCGCGATCCAAAGTGTCGCTGTGATCGTCCTTCCACGATTGGCCCAGTGCTGACCATGACGTCAGGAAAGGATTTCTCCCCGTTGCCAGCTATTCGCGACGTGCGCGATCGAAAGTGTCGCTGTGATCGTCCTTCCACGATTGACCCAGTGCTGACCATGACGTCAGGAAAAGATTTCCCCCGTTGCCAGCTATTCGCGACGTTCGCGATCGAAAGTGTCGTTGTGATCGTCCTTCCACGATTGGCCCAGTGCTGACCATGACGTCGGTAAAGGATTTCCCCCGGTGCCAGCAATTCGCGACGTGCGCGATCGAAAGTGTCGTTGTGATCGTCCTTCAACGATTGGCCCAGTGCTGACCATGACGTCAGGCAAGGATTTCCCCCATTGAAAGTTATTCGCGACGTGCGCGATCAAAGTGTCGCTGTGATCGTCCTTCCACGATTGGCCCAGTGCTGACCATGGCGTCGGGAAAGGATTTCTCCCCGTTGTCAGCTATTCGCGACGTGCGCGATCGAAAGTGTCGCTGTGATCGTCCTTCCACGATTGGCCCAGTGCTGACCATGACGTCAGGCAAGGATTTCCCCATTGCCAGCTATTCGCGACGTGCACGATCAAAGTGTCGCTGTGATCGTCCTTCCACGATTGGCCCAGTGCTGACCATGACGTCGGGAAAGGATTTCTCCCCGTTGCCAGCTATTCGCGACGTGCGCGATCGAAAGTGTCGCTGTGATCGTCCTTCCACGATTGGCCCAGTGCTGACCATGACGTCAGGAAAGGATTTCCCCATTGCCAGCTATTCGCGACGTGCACGATCAAAGTGTCGCTGTGATCGTCCTTCCACGATTGGCCCAGTGCTGACCATGACGTCGGGAAAGGATTTCTTCCCGTTGCCAGCTATTCGCGACGTGCGCGATCGAAAGTGTCGCTGTGATCGTCCTTCCACGATTGGCCCAGTGCTGACCATGACGTCAGGAAAGGATTTCCCCCATTGCCAGCTATTCGCGACGTGCACGATCGAAAGTGTCGCTGTGATCGTCCTTCCACGATTGGCCCAGTGCTGACCATGACGTCGGTAAAGGATTTCCCCCGTTGCCAGCAATTCGCGACGTGCGCGATCGAAAGTGTCGTTGTGATCGTCCTTCAACGATTGGCCCAGTGCTGACCATGACGTCAGGCAAGGATTTCCCCCGTTGAAAGTTATTCGCGACGTGCGCGATCAAAGTGTCGCTGTGATCGTCCTTCCACGATTGGCCCAGTGCTGACCATGGCGTCGGGAAAGGATTTCTCCCCGTTGTCAGCTATTCGCGACGTGCGCGATCGAAAGTGTCGCTGTGATCGTCCTTCCACGATTGGCCCAGTGCTGACCATGACGTCAGGAAAGGATTTCTCCCGTTGCCAGCTATTCGCGACGTGCACGATCAAAGTGTCGCTGTGATCGTCCTTCCACGATTGGCCCAGTGCTGACCATGACGTCAGGAAAGGATTTCCCCCCGTTGCCAGCTATTCGCGACGTGCGCGATCGAAAGTGTCGCTGTGATCGTCCTTCCACGATTGGCCCAGTGCTGACCATGACGTCAGGAAAGGATTTCCCCCGTTGCCAGCTATTCGCGACGTGCGCGATCGAAAGTGTCGCTGTGATCGTCCTTCCACGATTGGCCCAGTGCTGACCATGACGTCGGTAAAGGATTTCCCCCGGTGCCAGCAATTCGCGACGTGCGCGATCGAAAGTGTCGTTGTGATCGTCCTTCAACGATTGGCCCAGTGCTGACCATGACGTCAGGCAAGGATTTCCCCATTGAAAGTTATCCGCGACGTGAGCGATCAAAGTGTCGCTGTGATCGTCCTTCCACGATTGGCCCAGTGCTGACCATGGCGTCGGGAAAGGATTTCTCCCCGTTGTCAGCTATTCGCGACGTGCGCGATCGAAAGTGTCTGTATGATCGTCCTTCCACGATTGGCCCAGTGCTGACCATGACGTCAGGCAAAGATTTCCCCCATTGCGAGCTATTCGCGACGTGCACGATCAAAGTGTCGCTGTGATCGTCCTTCCACGATTGGCCCAGTGCTGACCATGACGTCGGGAAAGGATTTCTTCCCGTTGCCAGCAATTCGCGACGTGCGCGATCGAAAGTGTCGCTGTGATCGTCCTTCCACGATTGGCCCAGTGCTAACCATGACGTCAAGAAAGGATTTCCCCCATTGCCAGCTATTCGCGACGTGCACGATCAAAGTGTCGCTGTGATCGTCCTTCCACGATTGGCCCAGTGCTGACCATGACGTCGGGAAAGGATTTCTTCCCGTTGCCAGCAATTCGCGACGTGCGCGATCGAAAGTGTCGCTGTGATCGTCCTTCCACGATTGGCCCAGTGCTGACCATGACGTCAGGAAAGGATTTCCCCCGTTGCCAGCTATTCGCGACGTGTGCGATCGAAAGTGTCGCTGTGATCGTCCTTCCGCGATTGGCCCAGTGCTGACCATGACGTCAGGCAAGGATTTTCCCCATTGCAAGTTATTCGCGACGTGCGCGATCAAAGTGTCGCTGTGATCGTCCTTCCACGATTGGCCCAGTGCTGACCATGACGTCAGGAAAGGATTTCCCCCGTTGCCAGCTATTCGCGACGTGCGCGATCGAAAGTGTCGCTGTGATCGTCCTTCCACGATTGGCCCAGTGCTAACCATGACGTCAGGAAAGGATTTCCCCCGTTGCCAGCTGTTCGCGACGTGTGCGATCGAAAGTGTCGCTGTGATCGTCCTTCCACGATTGGCCCAGTGCTGACCATGACGTCAGGAAAGGATTTCCCCCCGTTGCCAGCTATTCGCGACGTGTGCGATCGAAAGTGTCGCTGTGATCGGTCCTTCCACGATTGGCCCAGTGCTAGACCATGACGTCAGGAAAGGATTTCCCCCATTGCCAGCTATTCGCGACGTGCGCGATCAAAGTGTCGCTGTGGTCGTCCTTCCACGATTGGCCCAGTGCTGACCATGACGTCGGGAAAGGATTTCTTCCCGTTGCCAGCAATTCGCGACGTGCGCGATCGAAAGTGTCGCTGTGATCGGTCCTTCCACGATTGGCCCAGTGCTAACCATGACGTCAAGAAAGGATTTCCCCCATTGCCAGCTATTCGCGACGTGCACGATCGAAAGTGTCGCTGTGATCGTCCTTCCACGATTGGCCCAGTGCTGACCATGACGTCGGAAAAGGATTTCTCCCCGTTGCCAGCTATTCGCGACGTGCGCGATCGAAAGTGTCGGCTGTGATCGTCCTTCCACGATTGGCCCAGTGCTGACCATGACGTCGGGAAAGGATTTCCCCCATTGCCAGCATATTCTGCGACGTGCGCGATCGAAAGTGTCGCTGTTGATCGTCCTTCCACGATTGGCCCAGTGCTGACCATGACGCCAGGAAAGGATTTCCCCCCGCCCAGCTATTCGCGACGTGCGCGATCGAAAGATTCGCTGTGATCGTCCTTCCACGATTGGCCCAGTGCTGACGATGACGTCAGGAAAGGATTTCGCCCCGTTGCTAGCTATTCGCGACGTGCGCGATCGAAAGTGTCGCTGTTACCGTCCTTCCACGATTGGCCCAGTGCTGACCATGACATCAGGGAAGGACTTCCCCATTGCCAGCTATTCGCGACGTCAGCGATCGAAAGTGTCGCTGTTATCGTCCTTCCACGATTGGCCCAGTGCTGACCATGACGTCAGGAAAGGATTTCCCCCGCTGTTAGCTATTCGCGACGTGCGCGATCGAAAGTATCGCTGTGATCGTCCTTCCACGATTGGCCCAGTGCTAACCATGACGTCAAGGAAGGATTTCCCCCATTGCCAGCTATTCGCGATGTGCGCGATCGTAAGTGTCGTTGTGATCGTCCTTCCACGATTGGCCCTGTGCTGACCATGGCGTCAGGAAAGGATTTCCCCCGTTGCCAGCTATTCGCGATGTGCGCGATCGTAAGTGTCGTTGTGATCGTCCTTCCACGATTGGCCCAGTGCTGACCATGACGTCAGGAAAGGATTTCCCCCGTTGCCAGCTATCCGCGACTTGCGCGATCGAAAGTGTCGCTGTGATCGTCCTTCCACGATTGGCCCAATGCTGACAATGACGTCAAACAAGGATTTCTCTTCGACGGAGATAAGAGGAATGGAAGAACTTAGCCCAATGATTTCAGGCTTCATTACAAACACCGTCGAACTTCTTGTTTCCAAGGTAATGACGTCACGAGAAGGAACCATAGGAGGCCGCCACCAAGACATCTCGCGGTGCCTGTATGTTTGTCTGTCTCAGGGTGAGGACATCCATTGTTACCCTGAATGTGCCAGCGCGTGACTTGGGCGGTAAAATGGCGTCTATGCCTTAGCCAAAGCTACGCTCTCGAGCTGAGTACACCGGATTGCGCGCACTTCAAAATGCATAAAAAGACGATTGGGCAGAAAAATGGCTGAGATGTCACCACTCAAGCAAGAACGCGGCCCTGTATAAAGGCACTCTACTAATACCCACAGAAGTGCGCCGCTTCCACATACGAAACAAAAATCTGAACGGCGTGAATTACGTCATTAAGTCTCTCTCGTCCGTCCTTGGGTATCTGGTGTTGTTTTGGGGCATTTGGTGTAGTACTTACATGTGGGTTGCTCTTGCGTATTTAGTCTGTTTTTCTTTTTACCACAATCTTTTGCCAGTTCCTATGCAGACACGCTAAAAGAAAGAGCCGATGCTGTCATTTTCCGAGACCAGAACACCATGGACCAAGAAAATGGTTGAATAGCGTTTTTAGCGAAGACTTTGTGCCAAATAAAATCTGCTGCATCTGAATAGTATGCACAAGGAACCTTTTGCGACAAATATTAAAGAAACCATGAAATTATTTTCTTGCTCTTTTTTCAAATGAATTCCCCAATTGCGCTCGGCCACGAACGCGAACCCAAATATTGGACAACGGATTGATTGTTGACGAGCGAATACGTCCGTGTGACGCAATGCTCGTTTCCAACGCTGCTCTCTCACTCGGCTGGGAGAACTTCGTTCCCGGCAGGAAGGCATACTTTACGTCAAGTCCACGTGTTTTCAGATGTTTGTGGCCGAGATCGGTCGAGTCGAGGAAGAAAGCAAACGTGAGCTTTCATCTTCTTTTGTAAAAAATGACGCAATAAAACGAAAACGGATTTCTGCTCTGGGTTTATGAACATAAACGATTAATTGGGGTGCTCGTCTGAAAAAAAAAAGCCACAAAATAATTTTATGATCCCTTTAATGTTCGCTGCAAAAAGGTGCCTTCTGCATACTATTCAAATGCAGCAGGTTGTATTTGGCACGAAGTCTTTGCTAAAAACGATATAGGGCCATTTTCTTGGTCCATGGTGTTGCGTGTGGTCTCCGAAAATGACAGCATCGAGTTCTTTTTTTTGCGTGCCTGCATAAGACGTTGCAAAAGAATGTGGTAAAAGGAAAAACGTACTAAATACCGAAGAGCAACCCATATGTAGCTACCACGCCAAGTGGCCCAAAACAGCACCAAGAACCCAAGAAAGGACGAGAGAGACTTACTGACGTCCAGGGATTTCCCCAGACCCCCCTAGGGGTGTACACCCCCCTAGTTTTCCTAAACACCCCACCTCATAAATCTAAAAAAAAATTCTTTTTTTTAGATTAAGTAGAAAACACCATCTCTCAGGTGTATATATAGAGAAAGGGAAACATACATTACGGGTATGAGCATTTGGTTAATAGACGTCTGTAATTTAGCTAGTGGACTGAAAAAGAAACAGTTTTATACTTTATCTAGCCTCGCCTCGCATCGCCTCCCCCCCCCCCCCGGAGCCATTGGGACACCCCCCTTGATTAGAATCCTGGGAAACCCCTGCTGACGTCGTTCACGTCGTTCAGAATTTCTGTTTTGTATGTGGAAGTGGCGCACTTTTGTGGTTATTAGTAGAGTGCCTTTATACATACGTGCGTTCTTGCTTGAGTGGTGACATCTCAGCCATTTTTCCGCACAATCGTTTTTATGCACCTTGAAGTGCGCGCAATCCCGTGTCACTCAGCTCAAGAGCCTAGCTTTGGCTCATGCATTAACGCCATTTTACCGCCCAAAACACGCACCAAGTGGCTAGAGCTACAGTGTACTAGAATACTTGGGTAGTGTTGGGACCGGAGGGCTCGCCTGAAGCGCGTGGTATTGATCGCGACAGGTGTCGACACCGGCGCGTTATCCGGAAGGTGTGCGCATGCGCGGCTGCACGCGCGAAAATATGAATCTTTGGTGCCGCTTTGGTGGAGTGCACATAGAATTTATGATACAGCTACGGTCGTTCCGCGGCATCAATTGCGCTGCGGCACGATCGTTAGCAACATGCTGCTTCAATGTATTGGACGGTACAAGCTACATTACCCTTCCTTTACATAAAAACAATTGCGACTTTAAAGAAGCGGATTGCTAGTTGTTTCAGCGTAGAATTAGCTGCGACTTTCGGTTTGTCGGTTGGTGAGCATTTTAAAGGAAATGCCCATTTCCTTGGTCACAAAGGCCGAACATTAGATATTTGAAAGGGATATCTAAAACTCGGAAGCAGTTTTCTTTTTTTTCCTATCTTATTTTATAATTGAACGAAACGGCACATACTAAAGTCCGATATTGTTTTAGTATGCTTTTAATACCCCAGGTTAACTTCTCTGTCTTTTTTTTCTGCCCGTCTTCTTTTTCTTGACATTAATCAGCTTGCTTCACTTGTCACTCATTCTTGTGTTCATTTATGCGACGAACCACCCAAGCGACTGTCGCAAAGGGGCTGAGAATGTTTTATTTCTTCACGGCTACCACGATCATCCGAGGACCACCCGACGTTCACTTGTAAGAAATGGCTTATGAGACGTGACAATTTTTATCACGCGTCTTAACATTGAACTTAAATAAAAGAAAACTGAGACAACGTAGGCTGAACAAGTAATGCTTTATAAGATTCAAGAGAAGAAAACAAGCAACTATTTCACATCATTTAGACCAGGAAACAACAGCACACGTAGTTAAGGCAAGGTAAAAGTTGCAATAGTTTACAGCACGGCATTGAAATACATGGTTACAATGTGGAGCACACACATGGCCCTGAAGGTATACTTGGCATGCCACATCAGGTAAGTTGTCGAAACAAATGAACATCGCCCTTTCGATGCTGATCTTGTTAGACTTCGGCACAAGGGCAGTCTCCAAATAAGCAACACCGTCGAGGTTGCTGAACTTGTGAACAGCCCAGTAGAGAGTTGGCATAGTCAGGGAGCCTAGTGCGTCGCGATCGATGCCTTGTGGGATCACGGCAGGAGCTTCGCTGTTCACCACTGGTGACAACGGGTCAGTTTCCCGAGCGAGCCCCGAACGCTTTGCAACGATAGGCTCTGGTGAACTTGCCTTCCGCTTCCTTTCCTCTCGTCCTGCAGGAAGGTCATCACTCAGGTCCTGGGGTACACTTGGCAGCAGAGTCGGTACCGCGTCTGGCGTAAGCGCTGGGTGTCCACGAGGATTCTCACTTCCTTTCCGCCGATGATGTGGACGTAGTCTCGAAGGATGAAGCGGGGCTCGAAGTGCAGCTCGCAGACAGCGCTTGTTTCTTCAAGACGCTTGTCCGATCGCTGCAGATTCTTCTCCCAAAGATCTCTTTTGGCTCTGTCCTTTGGAACGCCGAAAAGGGACGCCGTTTTCACTCCTTTCACTCGGATGAGGCCCGTTTTGCAACCAGGTGCAGAGCAAGAGTTCTGTCGCTGTTTCGCCGGCGGCATTTCGGCACTACCCTTACGCGTTCACCATCCGCAAAATCAGAACACAAGATTCAAAGCATATTACGATCGAACACACGGAACTATAAAGTCGTGGTCCCGACACGCGCACCGCTCGAAGTGAAAAACACACGGAACTATACTCTGTTTCACCTTGTGTCGAACCGCAGGAAAGGCTACAAGCGCGAGCTCCTTGCTCTAGGGCACATCTCGACGGCACAAGCTCTCGTGCACCAAGGGCAGCTGCCAACGCTATGAGCTCGCGCTTCTAGCCTTCGCTGCGGTACAACATAAGCTGAAACGGAGTGTATAAAATCGTGGTACCGACACGTGCACCGCTCAAAGTAAAAATAAACAAAAGGCGGGCTGCGCGATTTTTTCCGGATAACTCGACTACAGCGCCGCCACGAACTGTCAATACACGCGCCCTCACGAGCTCCCGTTGCCGAGCCGCTCCGGTCCCAACACTACCCAAGTATTCTAGTACACTGTACTAGAGCGTCACGCGCTGGCACATTCAGGAAAGCAATAAATGTCTTCACCCTGAGACAGACAGACATGTAGGCACCCTAGTTATTAGCGGCGAAATGTCTTGGTGGCGCCCTCGTATAGTTCCTTCTCGTTGACGTCCTTACCTTGGGAACAAGTTCGATGAGCATTTGCAATGAGCATGGTAGACGCAACGAGGTAGAGGGGCTTAGAGTGATAAACCGGAAGTTCGGAAGTGGCACCCCCCGGTTGCCGCCATTTTGTACGCAAAAGTGACCACACGTCACGTGACCTCACAAGAGCCGTGACGTCACCGGTAAGATGGCAGCGCCCAGAGCTGGGGAATGCGAGTTTGTTCGGTGCGCGGTGGCCGCGATGTGTAGCTGCTTTCCGACGACTTCGGTCTTCTTCGTGCTCGCTGACGCAGGTATAATGTGAAAATATGAAGAAATGAGACTTTATTACCTTTTTCCGCAAGATCGCCCTGTATCATCTGGATATTAACACCTGCGAGACAGCATCAGCCGTATCGCCGTACCGGTGCTCGGATTCCCGGATGTGTTCGCGGGTCGATAGAACTTTGAGTGCTTTTAGCATGCAATTTTCGCTTTCTCTTAGCTTTGTTTGAACGTTGGAATGTCTGAGAATCGACGCGAAATGTATGCGTCGGACGTAGGGCCTAGGGGAATTCGTTTCAGCCCTAGGTAACTGCATAATCACAGCCAACTTTTAGCGAGGAAGCTCCTGCGATCTTTACGTTTTGTACTTATAAACAATTTTACGATATAACTCCTAGCATAATGTATTCGCATTTTTCTAGCTTCGTCTGAACGTCTGAGAATCGAAGCGAAAGGTATACGTCGCGTGAGGACTTAGGAGAAGTTGTTTCAGCCCTGCGTCACGGTGTCACCGAATAACCATAGAAACTTTTAGCGAGGAAGCTCCTGCGATCTTTAACCTTTTGTGCTAATCGACGATTCTGCATTCGATCGCTTTTCTTCCTTTTTTTTGTGAGTGCGAATTGCACACTTATTTGTATGACGTTTTTATTGAGTGGGGGGATGAATAAATCGTTGCAGGCACCTGCTTCAATGCTATTCGACTTGCTATTTTTGGTGTACGCATAGATTCATTGCACAATTTTCTCTTTCGTAGGTGTTTTTGCAGTAATACTTTTTTTCACCAAGAGTGCATTGTATTAGTCGGTCAATTATTTACTTGTTCTAGTTACCTGTACAAGATGATTCATATTTGTGTTCACCCCTTGCCCGAAAAGCAGTCTTGTTGAAAAATGTTGACTACCATTCCTTTCGGTCTCTTCAATAGACTTCTTTCTAAAGTGTGTGCTGCCTATACTTCGTATTACCATAACCTGGAAAAGGGCAACCGCCACAGCCCCCTCGTGCCAATCAGATTGACGGAGTGAAGGCATGTGAGAAATCTGTGCTGACGAGCACTCTCTCCAACATGCATATTGACTCACAAAGACTGTAGCCTTCGCCGCTTGTCAAATTGTGATGGAACGAATTACAGTAGCTGTTACTCTAATTGCCCAAGGCCTTCATTCTTTGGGCATTTGTTCGACAAGAATGTTATGTCCGCCATCACTGTGAACTCGGCTGAGCGCCTATTGGACTCGAATGCTGCATTAACGTTCGACGTGAACTGGGGTATATTCGTGTGCTTTGCGCCGAAAAAAATGGCGACAGTTGTGTTGCTTGATGGGGTTTTGCAAAGGGCCTATTGTGTCATACGTATTGGAAGTGGAACGAGTGCAGCCCAATGCAACCAGTCTGGTATGTCCCATTAATTAATATTGAGGGGTCACAGATGCAAGTGTCCTCAAAAGTTCCAGCACGTGCGGTGAACACAATTCTTTGTGTAGAGACTCTGAAGACGTAAAGGCGAGCGGAAATATGTTTATTAGGTTAGTGTATCAAATATGTTGATTTCCACTTGATTACGTAATTATTGGTTCTTTGCAAATGGTTCCATAACGAGTTCTTTCTGCGACAGTCTCGTGTCAGGCGTTCAGTCATAGTAGTTGTGCGGCTTGTTGTCGGATGATGCTCCTGGCACGTCGGTGTTCAGTTTGGTCGAGTGGCAATTTTGACCGACTGATGCCGTCTTGTAATCATACGTCATGTGCGGCCACTGACATCTGATGCACTGAAGCTGCAGGGCTGGCTTCTAATCCGCAAATTTTCCTGGTAGTTTTCTGCATCAATGCAGCAAGCTCGGGCATGTATGAATGCTTCGGCATTGGGGTGTCTCGTTGAATCGGCATTGAATAGTAACGGGTAGCCGATGGCGGTCGTCGTGACTTTGTGGCATAAGTCACCCTCGGATCGTCAGATGCCGCTTCGCTCGAAGAAGACTCCAGATGAATAGCCTGTCGAACTTGTTCCGAAACAATCTCCGCAATCAAAATAAAAGCCGGGCAACTGATGGCAGGAAGTAGCTTCCTGGCCTCCTCCTGGACAACGTCGTGGATGTCGCGGATGCCTGGGAGGCTGGCATCGAAGTTGCAGCTGGACGACTCGAGTGTCGAGAAGCTGGGGAGTTGTTGATAGCGACAGGCTCGGGCCTGCAGTGTACATTCAACGTTGGAAGCCGCGGTGATATGAACCCTTCGACTGTTGTCGTGGGGTTGCGGACAACGCTGCCGGAGGTGTTGTACCTCACATGAGGGACATGGGATTCTTAGCTTCTTGTCTTCTGTAACATCAGGGTTGGCGTGGGTGCTCGATCACACCCAAAACATCTTCCACAAAGGCGGTGACGCTCTTGTTGGGGCCGCATCCTGGACAGAATCAGGAATTCTGCTCTCCCTGGTCAATGTTGGCTGATGAACGTGCACTTCAGCTCGATCGTGCAAACTTCCCACGACGTTAAGGAGGATTCGTGGTTCTCAAACCAGTGCCTGGCAGTTTCTTCCACGAGAAGTATAGGCTCTGCAGGAGCTGGTTGTCCGTCTACCCACTGTGGCGGGCGACACGGCCATATATTTCAATCCAGCCCTCGACGTCTTCATACACCTTGCGTGAAAGGGCATCGGAGTGCGAGGTACGACGGGCATGCAAACGATGATGGGAGCGGACGTGGTTTGCTGCTACAGGTTTGTCATTGTCGGCTTAGTCAGCTTCGGTTTTTCTGGCAAAAGACCGAATTCCGGTGGTTTTTGCTGGTAGCAGCGACTGGCTCGGATTTCAGGTTCTTCGTGGTGCATTTCCAAGGTTCGTCCTTGCGGTACTCGCTCGTCTTGCGGTTTTTCTGCCGGACTTGGGATAGGACTTGGTTCACGGCTGGCGGGGGTTTAAGACACGGGATAGTCTGCCACCCGTGTCCCGTTATCGGGCAACTAGGCTGAGGAGCCGCCAGGGTCCACACAGAGTGAAGGGCTATGGGTAAAGTGTGCAGCACCTCCACCAGAACATACGATCACAGCTGAGCATGGCCTGGAACTTTCCAGAATAGTAAATATTGACAGAAAATAAAACTGGAGCAAGCATCTGTGACAATATAACAAAACAGACAGAAGAGAGTCTATCCTGACCACTAAAAAAGCTGCATTGTTTTAGAGGCATTCTGTTCGAATAAATCCTCTCCTTCGGGGTTTGGCGACTGCCGTGGACGAACTGAACTGATATGGATGTGGAACCACTTTTCTGGTAATGAGCCGCTGCAGACTGCTGTCGCAAAGCGGCGTGAACGGGTGGACTGGCTAGGTAACACGCGCGATGAAATGTCCATACAGCTTTCAATTCGCGTACCGAGTGTTGGTGAAACTTGTGTCGACGAAACGTGCGACAGACAAGCGGAATCAATACCAACTGCAACACCTGTGCTCCGTGAAAGTGCACGTCTACGCCAGAACAATTTAGGAAGCAGCACA